>VCRD01002270.1:27812-43972 GCA_006783055.1 Trinorchestia longiramus | reverse complement strand
ATAGTATACATCACAAAAAACAATTATTAGCCTGAATTTAAAGAAAATAATCAATCTGTACTTATTCTAAGAAAAATATTACAAACTGCAGAAAATGTGGTAAATTTTGTATGAGGGGGAATTTTTTGCACATTCAGTTCTACTGAATGGACTATCGTGAAAAATAAATATCAATAAAAACTACTAAACCAAAGTGAAAATTATTTCAGCAGTCAACTGAACAATTTAATTGTAATTATATACATAGGGTAATACTTAAAATTTATGTGAGACCAGTTGTAAAAACTCAATTTACCAAAAATATTAAAAAATATCACCTATATTAGCCTTCTCTGAACCTACGTGTCTGTCATGCACATCTGTTGTGTAAAGTTATTTCTTTCATATTTTTCGCATGTACCTTCATGAAAATTTTTCTATCCTTGCTTTGTGTTGCTGATTCATTCTCAATTTGAGTCCAGGGCCTCATGACCGTCAGAATGTAAGTTTTCGATATTCCAGAGAAAACTAGGGCTAAGTACGACAACCTGGGCAAGTTGACTAATTCACAAATGAATATAAGAATCTGTGTCTCACATCCCTAGTTTTGAGAGTCCCCAGTCTAATTTGAAAGAATCCACTACCATCGCTTGAGGTCTTGTTTTCTGGTATAGATTGCTTTCGTTGTCTTAGACACTCACAATTTCGATTTTTCTCGTTTTATGCATATCGTTGTTACGATTTAAAAAAATCACAATTTTCACGTTTCGTTAATACTTCAGGAAGATAGTGGGTGTTTATTGTACATCTGATGAAGTCATTGAATCAATGAGTGTTGATTTCCGAGCTTATGAGCTACAGCCCATTTTAAATAACCTATTATGTTGTACTGAGTTTGTATAAAGGCAAACATTCGTGAATGAATGCGATGCAATATTGTTTTGATGCTAATGCCATAAGGTGTGAAGATAAAGTGTTGGTTTCATACTGTGGTTATTTATGATCTTTATCTTTTTAATTTTAGTTTTGTTGTCGCTAACTTCTTGCGCTTGATACCCTTGCCCAGATCTTTTTTAACGCTTAGATCTTCAAGGTTCTTATGGTATTTTATTTCTTGTTCAGTTTGTGAGTAATAGAGCTTGCTTGTTCTAGTTTTCTGTAGCTGATGTACAGTTCGTTGGTTTTTCATATCTATCTCAATGATAACCTTTTGGTTTTCGCTTGTATGACTCAGTTTTCACTAGCAGTCCTGTACTTGTTTTCCAGAGTACGACTTCTATTGCCTTTTACCCTTGATCTGGAAGCCTATTTCTCATCAAATCTGCAGAACCAAGTTCCTCTACGCTCAACTGTTTTTTTGCTTTATGTAACGTCTTATAAAGTATCATTATTCTCCCAAATTTTAATTAGGCTACTCCTGAAAAAGCTACTGAAAATGAAGAATGTTATTAATTTCGTTGACGGAAGTAATTTTTGATAAAAATAAGAAAAGAGACACCAACAACACTCACCTTTAGTTCTTTTATGTAGATATTCGAAACAATGATGAGATTTTCCTTTTCATAACCTTAGCATTACAAAGGAGCCTTAACTCTGTTTTTCATATTTATCATACTAAAGTAATCTCAGTATTTTTATTCTACCGTTGAATCATCAAGATTCAAGTCTTCAGGAATCTGGAACATCGAAGAATATTTGCATTTTTGATACACATCATCATATGAGTAGGGCTGCAAGCCACAAGCAGAAAAGGTTGCCACAAAATACATCGAACTCTGCTAAATGTCTTGTGTATTGTTCCTCTTCTAGTCGAGTTTTTGTTTGAAAATCATTGTCTATTTTACCAGATAATAGTGAAAATTATGAACTCCCATTTCGATGTCAAGGGGTTTTAATATTTTTTGTGAATCAATCTGAAAAAATATACTTACTCGTATGAATAAAGTTACCTGCAAAAAAATTTTTTCTTCGAAAACTTTTTGGACATATGCTTAAATTACGTTCTGTTATTAGTGTGAGGGTTCCCGTCATATTAAGGTGCTTTGGTGTTGACATTGCACATAACTTGTTTGTACACTGTGGCAGGGAGTGTACAGGCATCCAAGTAGGGATTCTGGGAGCATACGCTACCAAACAAAAGTTTCTATATTCGGTTTCTATCCGGATATGAATGGAATGGGTAGAAATTCAAACATACGCTATGTACTGCAGACACTGAAAAAAAAGAAGCAAACCTTTTATCCCTACAACATTTTCAATTCAATAAGGCAAGATCATTTTCCATGCAGGGTAGCGTCAGTTAATTGAGCTAGCAATGTTAATATTTTATTCCTACTTTCAGTAACGAACAGCCAAAAATTGTGTGTGGTCGTGCCCAAAATGCGGCAATTTTGGGCTCCGTCCGCAACGCTGGCCCTGCTTCTGCTGGCGTCAGCACCCTTCAGTAGAGCCCAAGGTAAGACTCCCTCTTAAGCCTTATATTCATCTATTTCAGTAGTCATATGATATTGATCAGCTCTTGGTAATTGCGCAAAGGTAGTCTGGCCGTAAGAAATCATCCACTCTTTTTTGGCGATTTAATGAACAAATGAAATTAATTAGGATTTAAATAATGTCGTAGGTGCTTCATTCATGAAGCTGTCGGAGTGAACAAGGCTTCGAAAATTGTTCATTGTTTATTTTCGGTTTAGGAAATTTGCCTCTGGAAGTAGTTGGAAAGCACATGCAGTACATACAGGGTGGGCTAAAAGTAGGGTTACAGTTTCTTCATTATCTCCCTAAGTGTTAACTGTAACCCTACTTTTGGGTTACAAATAAATAAATAAATACAATAAGTTACAATAATAAGTTTTCTGATGTATAATAGATACCCTAAAATCCTCTCTAGATCCAAAGAAGGAAGGAAAGACTACTCTATCAATTTGGGAATAGATTAGCGAAAAATATAAATGTTATGGTGAATAATGAAAAGAATCATTATCTGAGCCTGAGCAACAGCATATTTTATGAACTATCGCATAATAAACTCGTTTGCCTAAAAAGAAGTTATAAAAAGAGCCCATGCGAGATTTTTTGGTGTCTTTTACAAAATTGTTCACAAGGGGTGAGATGTCAGTCACATGTACGTACATAGTTTGTTAAAAAGTGTAATAATTTATAAAGTTTAGTTGTGTTGAGATTTTAACTGTTATCTGGACTGACTGCATTAGAGATGCGTCAAGGATAGTAGTTTGCGCTTACAGATTATAACGGTTTCGATTTGTACATAGTTCTAGGTCTTGGCATGAATACTTAAGAACGATTGAAGGCCCTTTGGAAACTGCTAAAGATAAATTTTCCTGATGTTCCAAAACAAACTCAACTAAAGGAAGAAAGAATATTTTTGTACTCGATTCATTAATCTCCCATGATCAAGAATAGTATATTAGAGGATAAGTAAATTGATTGCGCAAACCGATGATGCATTTGGCTCTCGCTTATTTCATGGAATTGAATTCAAAATGAAAAATAAAAAAATTCTTATAAGTGAGAAGTTTCTCATCGCTGCATTAGTTACGAGTTTGTCGAGATCAATACAGTCATTCAAGATTTTTAGAATACAAATAATAGAGGTTTAAGAATAGCTTACATCAACTGAATGTTATGCATTTTAACGCTTTTTTAACATCTCCAAATTTTTCAATTTGGGTATCATTATAACAATCTCTATACACTATTGTTGGTACTATTAATTTCCTCCAATTTCATATTTTTCCCATTCTTTCGAAGCAAATCAATTTTCAAATGCCAGTAGTAATTATCAACTTAATGTTTGTATCGGTTTGGGGAACTCCGAAGTGTTGCTAACTTTTGTCATTTTGTTTCAGACTGTTCATCGTTCTTCAGTCCCATCGGCAACGACCTCGAAGACTTTGGAAATTTTTTTTTGTACGAGAATCCAACAACAACTTCTGAGCTCGATCCCGCCGACACCGAGCTTCTCACCTTCCAGTGGACGGAAAACGTGTTCGGTAACCCAGAAATCATTGAAGGTGAATCAGACACGATTTACTTGGAAGGCTTCGTGGATGCCTCATCAATGCGAATTCAAATAATTAGTTCGCTAGAAGGACTAACCGACTATAGCAGTGATTGGGCTGTTTTACCTAAGGTGAGTGGTTTTGCTGTGATAATATAACTGCTGTGGTGAATGCATACACCGTAAATTACTATTTTAAACGACCTAAGGTCACAAATTTAAACTCTTTTTTCCTAAGGGCAACTCATTTGGAATAGGAATATAATAAAGAGGGACATGATAAATTGAAGATACACGTTATATTCATATTTGCACCAATAGTTCATTTTCAGTTACAAATTTGCTACAAAACAAAGCAACGAATTTGACAAGGTGATCCATTATGATAATTTTAAGTTGTCTAAGAGGAAAACATGTGGGACAGTCTCACTGTTTTTTGAAGGTATGCTCTGTGGAAGCAATTGAGGGCAAATTTGAACTATCAGGTCATCCCATAAGTTCTGTCAGAATTTTTATCCATGAACCACCCACTTTCCAAGTTTTGAAGATGACGATGAACAAATTGTATGGTTTGAACTGAGAACCACTGCCAATTTATCAGCTGATAAAGCAAGATTTTCATCATGGGCTGCTTCTACAAGCTTTTCATCAAACTCAACTGGACGTCCGGTTTCAAGGGTGAAATCTCCAACTCTGAATTTCGCAAACCATCTTCTGCAAGTTCTTTCATTCACACATTCCTCTCCATAAACTGATTGAATGTTTCTAGCCGCTTTGACTGCTGAGTTTCCATTTCTTGAACTCGTAAAGTATTGTGGGCCTCAAATGATTTTTGAGTATTTCCATGTTAGCAGGATTTTAATCAAACAGAATTTAATTTTATTGTTCTCTGAAATAAAATTTGATCAGTTTAAAGGCATCTAAACATAAAAAAAAGTGTTCAGCTCCATTAGATATTATAAAAACCTCTTTACATCCGGACAGAACTTATGGGATAACTGATAGTATATGGGAGGTTTTAAGAATTGAAAATTCAAATCAATCAAACATAGATAGAAAATATTTTATGTAGCATTACCAAGGCCTTTGATGGCGCTATTGTCCTGTAAAAACCACTTTTTCAACATCTGCCTACAGAAAACGTTTTTTTATCAAGTTCATATGCGTTGTATTGATAAATATTGAAATATGTATAGATACACTCAATTACCCACGACTGATGCTTGAATTGTGAGACCTTCAGAACAATATAGTCTGAGCCACTGAAGTGAGTGTAGAGTTATGTTACTACTTATACTTCTACTACTATTAATTCTACTATTACTCGACTGCTCAACAAACGAAGAAACACTCAAACTTTGCCTCTTAGGGACGTTTATCATTATAGAATTTAATTCTCTGATGTTAGGTGAGCGTACTGTTTTTTTTGTCATTATTTTATTCAATGTTGCAATTTCACCCCATTGTATGTTACAAATTTGATTTCTTCCTATTCTATGTTACAAATTTGTAGTGCGTGAATTGAAAAAAACTAAGGAATTTGTAAAGGTGAAAAGTTATCAATGCTCTGAGTATGCTACGAAACAATAAATTTTACTATTTGTACTCAAGAACGACCTCAACGGAACTTCATATTCTTAACCTTACCATGCCAATGATCATAACAAGCTCAAGGACGAAAAATCCAAATCGTACCCTTGTTTTCCGTAATTGATGCCAGCGTTCATGTATTTTCATGTTTGCTGGGATACAATAAGGAATGTCAGCCTTTTAGAATGAGATCTTTTGCCAAAAGTTATTACACTCTAGTTCACTTGTTTCTTCTGAAGCTGAACGTGTTGAGTTAGAAGTAAATTCATTGGTGATGTCCAGCATGCCAATTGCATCCATGGCTTTTGTACATGCAAACACAGTAAAGAGGTGTCCCTTCTATGGACAAGCGCAAAAAAAGGGAAAATAAATTATGTACTTAAGTATCATAAATATATTGTGTTATGAATCCACTCTGAAGCAAAGTATTATTCGTCATTCAGGCTACAAGTTGACCACAGCTTTGTGAACTTTACTTATTGTTTATGACAACTTAGAAACAGCTTCTTTTAATACCGAATGTATTTTTTCCTTATGAACTTTTTGGGTGATCAGTTCATTACCGAACTGATCTCAGATTGTTCTTTGTCTCAGATTCTAGAGTGGCTCACATGTTTCTACGGGGGCATTATTGCAGCTTCAACAATCCGAATTCATCAATAAATCTGCAATATTATTTTTCAGATCGACTTAATCTTGGTATACAACTTTCCCGTCATCGATGATGCAATAAATATCTTGGTAAGTTACTTGCTAACCGGCTTTTTCACTGCCAATCATA
Source organism: Trinorchestia longiramus (assembly GCA_006783055.1). Classification (NCBI taxonomy): domain Eukaryota; kingdom Metazoa; phylum Arthropoda; class Malacostraca; order Amphipoda; family Talitridae; genus Trinorchestia; species Trinorchestia longiramus. The sequence goes on along the minus strand of VCRD01002270.1, from coordinate 37,604 downwards.
AGTTGATCATAGTACATTAATAAATAATAATAATAATAAAAAAATTTCAAAGTCGTCCCATCAAAATATTGTCACGGTTCAAGAAAGAAATTCACAGATTCAAGATATCAAAATGTAAATAGTTAGGATAATGAAAAGATCTTTTGAGGAATTGTTTCTAGTTTGGTCTTACTTCAGTTTGTAATTTAGTTTCAGATTATATTAGAAAAATCGTTCAGTAGAATTACCTTTCTCTAGTTTGATACGGAGAAGCAAGGTGTAAAACAAAATTAGAAAATTTATCTAGGTAAAATTTGGACAATTTCGTATTAAAATGAGTAAACATAAACTTACTAGTTTAAACTCCTTGAAGAAAAGAATCTGACAATGACTTCATTAATTTTTGTCAACCCATGCTCGCTGTACGTTATATTGTTAATGTTAAATGCATGTACAATGAACTGTACTCAAATATTTTAAATAATATTTTACCTAGCCAATCAATTACTATTTTCAGTGGAGTCTTCTATGTGTTTGTCGTTCTGAACCATAATTACAGCTAACTGGCATCATTCGTATAGCAACAATTCAAAATGACTGAGCTTAGAACGCGTACAAACATTGCTAATCTAATAATTATTTTTTCACTAGTATCTATTTTGACAAGCGATTTACTTGTTCAGAGTTGCACGCTGCAATTCCGGTTCCAACTTGAGGACGCGAACACGGCCACTCCCACCAAGGACTTGCAATCGTACTCCTCTAGTCTTCGCGAAGACTTCCCACTCGCGTTGGCTATTCCTTACCTGGAGGTACGAGGTCGCCTTAGCTAGCAAGAGGCATGAGCAATGACCACAAGAATTTGTTTGTTGAAATCAAAAATACGATAAATTTTGTGAGAAAAACTCGCTCCCACCTCCCATGTTCAAGGGGGTCTTCCTTCTCTCCTTTGACTAAAACAGACTAGTTCTTTACTATGCTCCGTCGCAGATCAATAAATAAAATAATAAGCCACTCAAAAAAGCTATCACCAAATTACAAATATAACGCAACAAAGAAGTAACGTCGTAACTAGCTGCAAGGAACTAATCCAGCTATAAGTGACAAGGAAGTGATACTGCAACCAGTGATGAAGAAGCAATGCAACTACTAGCGTCAAAGAAGTAATACAGCTACAAGTAACGAGGAAATAATATAGCTGCAAGTGACACATACAAGACCCTATAATCAATGATGATTCTACAGGTGGCAAGTAAAGCAGTCACAACTGGCTGTGCCACATCAATGGATATAGGAGCGACTGAATAAAAATGCAGCAGCAGACGACCTTAAAGACATGATGATGCAAGACCGAAAAAACAAGTGTGCCTGAGAGAAAATTGATGGAAAGGGTAAAATATAGAAAGCAGCAACAACAAGTACAAACTTTCGGCAGTAACCTCCCATCAAATTCTAAAAGAAGGCAACTAAATTTTTTATCAGCTATTCAAGATTCGTTGTAAACTTAAAAACAGAGTAAATGAAAATGAAATCAATTTTAACGCTTTCACATAATTGAAATTCTCTAAAAAAGCAACAAAATCGTAAGCACACGTTCGTTAATTATAGGATTATTCATGTATTTCTAGGTGTTCAGAATGACTGGCTCCCAATGCTGTCATTACGAACTGAACTTTCAGAACAGATTATAGCAAAGTCCAAACACTTGCCTTATATATAATAATACAAACCTTCAGGACGCTTCATAGCTTCATGAAGTTAGTACTCCTATAAAATTGATTATGAGCTCGGAAACGTGCAAGTCTATTATTGAAAAGTTATTTCTCTATGATTCGATGTATGCGAGTTTCACACTAGAACATGAATATTCGCTCAACTTATTAGCGACGAAACCTGCTTAGCAACTTAAAGAAAATTTCCCTTCATTTTGTTCCTGTAAATTCTTTGCAGACGTTGCGACTTTTCCACGAGTACGTATCCTCAAATTAATTTAATCAATCGTTTTGTATCGAAACTTTGCTCGTTGTTTCTGCATTAGAATAATATTGTGAAATAGTTCATCAACGAAAATTTATTACTTCAATTTAAATGCCATATCTTGATGGTAGACAACTAAATCTGTCTTTAATGAGTTGAATTGTTGAAATCGCGTCAATATTTCTTAAATGTAATAATAATCTAATTCAGTATAAGCGAGATAAATGTGTATCGCTGTTAGTATTACCTATTTGATCATTTTAAATTGTTATTTTTACTTGACGTAAAGTTTCTCTATCCTAACGTGAGAAATAAAATTTAGGTCGTCATTTTATTTGCAAACCACTTGATTCATTCAAATCCTTTCCCTATTTTATAATAACTATGCTTGCTGTACCAGAGATAATGAAAATAGCTTCAATTGCAATACATTACGAGCAGGTCATAATCCAAGATTTGGATGGTACGTCACCGAACAACCTGCTAACGGCGAGCTTTGATGCGGATTGCCCGCTGGCGACGGTGGAGCAACAGTACGATGGACAGGGCAAAAATGTCACCATGACTTTCATGTTGGAGCAGAAGCTGGACTATGATACCATGGCAGATCCTAATCTGATGTGTCAAGTTACCGTAACCGTAAGTTGGAATAACTGAAATAAGTGTTAAGATGTACCTTGAGTGAACTAGAAAAATGTACTTTATTATTATTACAATAAATTACTTAAATTATAGGTAGCGTGTCACTCTATTTTATGATATTTTACTGATATTTTTCTTCATGATCCTTTGCAATCATTCAATTTATGTTTCAATATTGGCACCAATAATATACATAAACAATGTAACTAGAGGTAGTACATGCTAACTGAGTTAATGATTTTTTACTGATATAATACGACACTTGCAGTTGATTGATGACATCGGTGACTGTCTGTAGCAGTGTGCAATAAGAAGAAATGAAGAGTCAGTGTGAATATGAGTGCAATAATTAGTTATTAAAGCATGAGAATGATGAAGGAAAGAAGACAAGGTAATACGAGTATGTACAGATGAAGGGAGAAGTGAGATCGTATGAAATAAGTTGTGTATCGCTGCTAGTAGATCAGTTTGAGACAGTGGAGACTCAAGTATAAAAAGCATACAAGACAAGAGAGCGTTAAGAGGTGTTCCAGCATGATGAACTTAAAACTTGTGTAAAGAGCGTAATCATTCCAACTGGACTGTATGGAGCAAAATCTTAAAGAAGAAGAGTAGCGACAAGAAAAAGTGAAATGTGTTAGAGATGAGCGCTTGAGGACTATGCTTAGTGTCACCTATTATGTACATTCTCTCTTCAAAACTATGGACTGTGGAGGAAAGAACTGTACTGTGACATGGCAAAGGTTAACAGCTGAAGCTATTGAGTCATGCAATGATAGCTTTGAATAACACATTACTCAAATTTAGCTCTCTTTACCGGTGTGGAGGAATTGTTGCCAAAGTTTATTACTATTATCATGTACTTAGCACGAATAAGAAATGTGTCCAATGGCATAAAACACGAGTCTAAGTCTTAAACGTTATACAGCATAACTTTAACAACCGCAGCCCGTCTTTATTACTTGCAGTACCCACAGTTATCGGTGTAGAATGTCTTGCCTACTCATATTTCTTGTGAAGTTATTTGAGAGAAAAATGTTTCAATTTCTGGATAACCCTGTGGATCATAAGCTTGTACAAAATTAATTTGCTAACAGAGAAATATTGTTTTAACCCGAATACTACGAAACTCTACAAGTATTGGAGTGAATTTTTCTGTGTATGTCATTCGTAATCTAGATACTGGCAGATGGTACTTTGGTTAATTCTGTTACATACATTGAAAAGACTCAAGCGATTATTGGTTTGAGGCAGGACGGAGGCCTTAATCCTGGCCCTAAGGTGACGGACCTGACTATCACCATAACAGTGGAAGGATTCGAGGATGAGCCTCCGGTCTTCGACAATTCATTCTACACGAGCACTTTGGACTCCCAGCAGGTTTGAAGGTTTCAGTTTATGCTGCCAACTAAGGGCTGCGAAGTCTAGCGTCGTTGTCGAATTAGACTAGGGGGATATGGAAACAGGAGCAATCAGTTTGGTTCATTCTTTGGTTGTTACCCAAGTCCCACGTAGCAAAGATTTTCCATCTATTATTGTACTAGTTACGTAAATTTACTGAAGAAAATGAAAATTTGCATTCATTCTGCTGTGAAATTAGACTGTTATCGTGAGGTTACAAATTCTCAAACGTAGTAGCTTTGGCAGCACTTGTTTGATGGCAGACAGTTATTACTTTCAGATGTGAAAAAGAATCCCACTATATAATCATACACAGTTTGTTGCTTGCTTGCTTGCTTCGTCCGTCCCACTGTCATACTCTTAAAGATTTAGATAGTAGAAAATTTGGTAAGGTATACGTGTATTGTGAGCAATGTATTGTAGATACCAAAGGCACATCCTTCAAAGTGGAAACTACTTCTCAAAGCCCGCGTCCACTAGCACATCAAAAGAAAAAAGTCAGTAAAAAGCACGTAAAATTATTCAGGTGGGGATCTACTAGTTTCACTACTAATTGACAGTTCATGAGATTTAACATCCAGCTCCCCAATCCAGTGGTACTCAGTGGCCTAAAAAAAGAATTAGAATCTTTTATTATGGTTTTAAAATTAACCTAACTATTGCTTCATTTCGGTAGTCATTTCAGATTTTCGTTGTTTTTGATCGACAACTAAATCTGCTTAATTATAAAATATTATTCCCGCTCGCTTAGCGGTACGTAATGAATTATGTCTAATTATTTCACGAAATTGTCCTAGAAACAATAGTCCAACAGAATTAAGAAAAAGTAAGATGAAGTAAGATGAGCATACTTAGGAATTTGAAATTTTAATAGCTCCCGGTGTCCACACGGAAGAGCACGCTAGATTTCATATAAAAGTCTTATTCCATGGGTAAAAACTCTTTAGAAGAAATTCTTTTTTGCAGGAAGTATCGTGAAAATTTTCTCAGAAAAAATTATCAGAAAAATGCTAACGTGGCTGCTTCTTCTGACGTTCAGATTATTAATTTTTTTTTAATTACATTTCCAGAATAAATTAAAAAATGCACCCAAAGTTGTGAAGGAAATACCATTTCGCCATTCAAAATCATTATTGCACATATTTTTCACATGTTGAAATGATCAAATTTAAAATACTAAATTTCAAGAAATTCTACATATCTTTAAGCGTTATAAAGTACTCTGCACTGGCCTAGATAAATCAGAAAATGCTATAAACTATTATAATTACTTGTTAATTTATGAAATATTTCATCGTCAACTACCACACAACTTAGCGCTACGTGCGCATAAATCATAAAGCTTGTTTTTGGCAGGCCTCCACCGAGCCGCTCACCATCTTACCGTCAGCCATCAACGCCATTGACGCAGACAAGGATGGCAGCCTCATCACCTACACCATGACTGCGACCGATATTGACGGTGGGTGTAGAACACTGTACATATTTTTGTAGTACGACATAACTTTCTGCATGGCCCATACTTTCATATCAGGTAAAATGGTCCATATTAATAGTGCCCTACCTTCACACGTTAAGTGCGGTTGTCTAGCCGGTGCAAATCTTTACTTTGTACATAGAGTCACTAGAAAGCTTTGAAAAAATTATAGAACCTAACCTGAGTGACCCACCGGTGGGTCACTTCGCACTTAACGTGTTAATGTTTTCATGGGAATATATTAGTTAAGATCGTTGTTCATTTCATGATTTTATCTGAAATACTAAGATTTTTTATCGTCTCTAAATCAGTAAGGAAGAGTAGCTCAAGACGCACAAATCATTTGCCAAACATGCAGATCATTCTTTCATGAAATAAAATCAGTCGAACAAACCTATCTACATAAATCTTAGAAATTAGGTGACTCAACTTCCCCTGCACTTGAGTATTTACTGGTTAACTTTCGTACCTAATTCCTATAACAACATATATAAACTGCATTCTAGATAAACGTAAGCTTACAAGATACCAGTGAGCGCAGACATAATATACTCTGTTTTACGTCAGGAGCTCAATGGGACAATTACTTCGCGATTGACCCTAGCACGGCCGTCGTCACCGTAGTGCAGGACATCCCTGACAGTATGTTGGGCGACTACTCCGTTCACTTCCTCCTAACAGTGAGTCATGCTGTGCCCTCACGATTTCCTTTTAACACGTTGCCTCCGATTGCCTGATTGGTGTAAAACTTCACTTAGTACGCATAGTCACTAGAAGGATCTGAAAAAATTACAGAACCTAACCTAAGTGGTACACATGCGTACCACTTCGGAGTCAACGTATTAAAACTATTGCTAGTGTATAGTCATTACGCTATGACACTGGTAGAAGTGACGCTCTGACACTAGTAAAAGTAAAATTTTATCAGCACTTAATTTCAATGAAATATTATGAAAACTCTTCAAGGTGAATTTGGCATAGAAAGGTTATAAAATATTTGAAAGATCATGTATCAGTCAGTTCGCATATCTTTACTAATTCCAGCTAAAATCTTTCTTGGTGAAATAAATACTCATGAGTTGAAGTAGATATATTTTGAAAATGTTGTTTCCATTTCTCTTAGGAACTTGAAATGACATCATGTACATACTATTCATGGATATCGGTATGAAAGAAACTGAAAACAGTAAGGTCTGATAGCGAGAATTTAGGAAGATACAATAAAAAATTAAACAATGCTACCGCCTTTATGAAACACTTCAAAACAGTCATCGCAGGTGCAGTGAGCTTGAATTTTTTCGAGCAAACATAGGGGTGATATTTCGTTCAAATTTAATAACAACTGGAAGAAATAAAGCATGGTACTACCTGAGCACCTTTTTGATCTTCTTGCTTGGGTAGTCATTGACTAATAAAAACAATCAAATAGTCTTCATTTCAATTAGTCAAAAATTACGGCACCGTGAAAGACTTTTTATGTTGCTCTTACCACCAAGGCCAGTGAGCTTAAATTTAAATTTTTGTTGTATATTACTGTCATAAAATATAAGCTTGGCCTCCGCATTTTGAAATTGGGACCATAAACTTTGTTTTTACGGATGCATTATGGTCCTCAGGCAGCTGACGGCAACAACAACATCGACACCNAGTACCGGTTATTACCGGTAATTATAGGTATTTCCAGACGATGAAATGTTCGCCGACGATATTGACCGGTCTTTACAGTCTTATTTCTACCTTCATTCCAAGCATAGGGAAAAGACGATAAAAATAGTCTTTTTCAGATAGTAATTACCGGTTTATCGTAAGATATCATCGGTTTATCGTACGAAAAGGCGATAATTACCGGTTAATGCTGACGAAAATTAGCGCCGGTCAGACGATAAAATTCGGATTGGGAAAGACTACACAAAAAATAAACTCATCAATAGTGATATTTTAAACGTTAAGTTGTATTTAATATTGTAAACAAATAAATGAGAATGCCAAAAAAGTTTAGATATTGATGAAGATTTGATTTTATTTTCGAGCAAAAGTTGAGAAAATTAAAGATTTTGACTAGCATGCATGTTGGGACCGTTGGGACATTCTTTGACATTGTTGGATATTCGCGGGGCATTTTTGCGACACTCTTGGACATTCTTGCATCCTTTGAGTTATGTCTTGAATCCCACAAACCCAGTGATATAACAACGCCCAAGATGGAGGTACGTAAACACAGATTTCAAAACACAGGACAACTTATTTGAATATTCTGACACTGTTCACGGTAAAAGAGTCTGCGCACCCACAAACTGCACCAGCTATTGAAAAAATAAAGAAAAATCCTCATATTGAAGTACAAGCGGAAGCGGAATGCAGATTAAAGAACCAAATTTACATACAAGTAAAAAAATTGTTATTTACAATATCATAATAATCGTCACTAGGTTCTGCAACGAGATTAGCATTCCCTAGATTAAACCTCATAACTTGTAAAATAATAATAGAGAATTGAATCAGTGCAACTGAAAAAACAATGAAGCAAATAATTTGCCAATTTTGCGTGATTAACGACACTTACAACTGCTGATCTTAGAATCACTATAGCATCGTCAATAACAGTTTTGAAAGCTAAATTTATCTCAAGAGCCCAACTATGCACCTGTAGAAATTGATCCTCGACATAGAACTCTCGACATGTCGGTTAACAACGGAATTAGATGCAAAGTAGAAAAGTAGTGAGAAACTTTAGAATAATAAATGACATTATTAATTACTGAAGAAGGTTGACTTTCAAACGCAGAACATACTTTAATGAACTGCTAGTTATCATGAAATTTTTGAAGCAGAATTTAATTGGTACGAAAATAAATTACATTCAAGTAATCTCTTACAATCGCTGGTCAATGGCAGGGAGCCCTGCCTTGTATTCTTCAAGTTCTACTAAAAGTGCAACAATAATAAGCTTGCTTAAAATCAGGCAGTTTGATGTCTGTTAGAACTTTTGCACTAAAAAATCCTAGCTCGTCGCCAATATTTCGCTTCTAGAAAATTTTACTCCCTGCAATTTCTTCCTCTGATGTCACTGAGGATAAAATCACTCCAAGAAAATTAAGGGAGAGAATACAATAAGAATTTGATCATTTGAACAACGACTGACCAATGGCGAGTTGAAGAATACGGAAAATGTCGAAATTGGATCGTGTTCGATATAAATATTTTTTTTAATTTTTTTACGGACCAACTTTTGTTTAACTATTTAACAAGATCGAGCTAAAATCTGCTAGATATAAAGCTAGTTGTTGGCATTCACAAGTGAGACTTGCATTCTTTTGGGACACGCTGTACAACACTCAAAGTTCAGAGATAATAACTTAGCAAAATTAATGACAAGATATGGTTTAATCATCTTGAGTTTATCAATATACGCATGTTTATTTATCTGAAAAACTTGTTGGACATTTCTCCCACAGACAAGAGAAGGGGAGAAAAAATCATTTAAAAGAAAAATTCCCGAAGAATTTCCACATTGCATATTAACTCCCACAAGGAGTGAGATGGCTTCTACAAGAAAGCAATGAAACAAAGCTTTGCTAAAAAAACAAGAAATTCGGAAATTCACTCTCACAAAAATTTCGAATTCTAGTGACATGAATTAGAAGAAGTGAAGAAGACAGTTAATGAACTAAAATCATGAACATATACTGACAATAAGATTTAGAATTTTATCACGGTAGAGTTTTGAAAAAGAAATGGTTTTCAAATGGATATACCGGGTTCATAAGTAGAAGGTGAGGTACATTCACACGGGTCACATGTTTGGCAGGTTGTGTCTGTTTGAACACTTTCACTCGTAACGCTTTCAACAGTAGTTTCCACTCGCTCGGTGGAAGATGCCATTTCAGAGGTAGTTTCCACTTCTTCGGTGGAGAGCGCGGTCGTTGGCAGGGTTGGACACGTACTCATCACGGTTGTGCAAGGTGGGCAGGTCTCAGGAGGGACGGTCTCCGGTGTTGTTGTAATTGTCGTGGTTGGCGTAGTGGTAGAAGTTGTTGTACTCGGTGTCGTCGGATCGTCAGTCGTGATTGTCATCGTGGATGTCATGGGACAAGGAGGACAAGTGTCTGATGTAAATATAGAGGTAGTGAAAGTAGGGCAAGGTGTAGACGTGGGTGTCGTGGGACAAGGAGGACAAGTGTCTGTTGTGAATGTAGTGGTAGTGGGAGTAGGGCAAGGTGTTGATGTGGTGGGACAAGGAGGACAAGTGTCTGTTGTGAATATAGTGGTAGTGGGAGTAGGGCAAGGTGTGGTCGTGGGTATGGTGGCAGGGGTGG
>VCRD01002269.1:33073-87771 GCA_006783055.1 Trinorchestia longiramus | reverse complement strand
CGCCTTTGTCCTTTGGCTTCCCTCGCCTTTGTCCTTTGGCTTTCCTCGCCTTTGTCCTTTGGCTTCCCTCGCCTTTGTCCTTTGGCTTCCCTCGCCTTTGTCCTTTGGCTTCTTTTGTCTTGACCCCCTTAGGCTTCTCTTGTGTTCCTCTTACCTCTTTGCTTAAAATTCTAGAAAGTATTATAGCCTGTCATTATTACTTCCTTCAAATCAGTCGGTGAAGTTTCTTGCTCTGTCACTAGCTTGTCACCAGCTGTATTACCTGTTATTTGAAGTTCTACGATTTATTTAACATTACGGAAGCAAGACACGAACACAGATGAGGACATTAGCCGCAAGAAGTGTGGCTTGACAGCTACTGTCATTACTGTGCTACTGAACAGCGAGCACTTCCTACTGTATGATGATCTGATGATGAGTTACCTGTTGTGTCTGATTTTGTTGTGTTGTGTGATGTATGATAAAGAGTTAACCTTATTGGGTGTTGTGGGATATCTGATGATTTCACTGTAGTGTGTATTGTGTCACATTTTGTTCTGTGTTGTGTGACCTATGATTTTGAGTTAATTTTATTGTGTGTTGTGTGGCATTTTGTTGTGTTGTCACATCTGATACTGAATTCACCTTATTGGGCGTTGTGTGATATTGGATGATTTCACTGTGTTATGTGACGTTTTGTTTGTAGGGCTCCTTCAGTGTTAACTGAAAAGCAACAACTGGCACACCTGAGCAAGCACTCGCACACCTGAGCAAGCACTGGCACACCTGAGCAAGCACTCGCACACCTGAGCAAGCACTCGCACACCTGAGCAAGCACTGGCACACCTGAACAAGCACTCACACACCTGAGCAAGGATTCTCAGATTGACTCCTAATGAAGTTGTGATACATGGTCGTGTTGTGGGCATGTTTGTGTGCCGTCATGCTCTAGTTCTGCTTTTGTGTACATTGCCCCCTGGTGATCATCGCATTTAGTGACCTGCAGCGGCACCCATGACCTACCTAGTGACCTGCAGCGGTACCCATGATCTGGCTAGTGACCTGCAGCGGCACCATGACCTGCTTAGTGACCTGCCTAGTGACCTGCTTAGTGACCTGCTTAGTGAACTGCCTAGTGACCTGCCTAGTGACCTGCTATACAACATACACTGACGTTCGGACCAGCATCACTAGCAGTCGTAGATGTGCTAGGGGCACACGCGTGTGGCCGACACACACATGGCAGCAATGAAGTCTGTCAGGCAGTGTGAGGGCTCTGTTTGACCTCAGCAACGTATAGACGCGACTCACGTGTTTCTTTTCACTACCTTCTTGCCTAAATTGTACCTCTCATCGTTGTTGTCTTCCTTGGTCACCTTCCCGCATCGTGTTCGCAGTTTCTTGTTTGCTGAAGCTCTAGGGGATACGGGGGCCGTGTATCTATTAACAGTTTTACAGCTATGTATATTTACTTAGGAACTTTTTTAACGAATATTGTTAAGATTATTAAGAATTGAGTTCAGTGCGCTGACCTAATGGATGGGAATTTTCAACTGTTAATTCACTTCTGTGGCTTTGAGTTATTTTGTGGATTACAATTCAATGGAGTGAGCGAAATTTGTTGTGTTTGCAGAGTTAGCCACGAGTCATAATTCATGCTGTCATTGCTGCCACGAGCCGCTGCTACAGCGTCACACTAACGGGATCGTCGTCTAAATAACGAGTCTTGCGGCCACTAACTTGTTCTCCTATATGTACTGACTATTGAATTTCTTGTATGTATTGACTTATGATTCTCTTATACGTACTGATTTTTGAATGTGAAACGCGTATTGACTGTTGAACTTTTTATACGCATTGACTTTTGACTCTCCTATACGTGTTGATTTTGGAATTTCTTGTACGTATTGAGTTTTGACTCTCTTATACGTATTTTCTACTGCGCTCTCAGCTGCTTTCGTGCTTCCTCAACTTCTTTGCTGATGGAAGCTGGTGGGAGTTGGTGGGAGCTGGTGGGAGCTGATGGGAGCTGGTGGGAGCTGGTGGGAGCTGATGGGAGCTGGTGGGAGCTGGTGGGAGCTGGTGGGAGCTGATGGGAGCTGGTGGGAGCTGATGGGAGTTGGTATAAGTTATTGGGAGTTGGTGGGAGCTGCTGAGAGAGTTATGTCGCCTGTTTCTCTGATGTTTGCATGTCTTCTTAGCTTTAAAGACGGTGGTCTTGTTTAGGTATTTCTTTAAATGGTTGCATTCATCGTATGAAAACGATAATTACTGTCTCCATATTGGAGGAAATCATTTGCACTTACTCTTGAATTAATAAACCTTTTTTTTAAACTTAAGACTTTTTCCATGTAAATCGGTTTCATTAAATAGAAAATCACTTTTGGATCTTAATTGTTCACACACGTTTAAAGTCCCTGCCATGAGTCATCACTGATTTTCATCTCTCTGAGAACAATCTCAGTTCCTGTAGAGTAATCAGTAATATACTCTGTATTCGGCACTGATTGCATTTTGTGGGTTAATGTAAATGAAGGGATCATGCAAAATGATCCTGATTTGAACATATGTTTCTTCTTCCTAACGCACATCGCATGTTGCCTAAAAATAATTACCGAAACATGGTGGGTAGTGAGTACTACATCTCCTGTTTTTGTACATTTTACGAGTATTAAGTGCAATGAAACAGCGTGTAAAAATAATTTTAAATTATAGGAGCTGAAGAGCACGGACCTCCCTGAATAAAACCTCGCAAAAACGTCTTCGTTCGTGAAAAAAATAGCTTTTGAAGCAAATGTTTCACTCGTGAGCGCTGATCGACCAGCATCCGGAGGTTTTTGTGGAGGCTGAGCGACGGCAGGAATTAAGGTTGTGTAGCGTACTCGTACCTCCCACGTTTTAAACCTCTGTGACGATATTTATAATATTTCTGTAAGTGTTCTCAGGAATTTTTCTCGTTACGTTTGTGGGCTAAATTAAATTATGTTAATTTGATTACTTCTGTTTAGTTTGCGGATATAATTTTTTTATTATGGAGGAAAGTGTTACCGAAAAAATGGCATATATTACACTGAATATCTTTTATGACGAGACTTGTGAAGAAAACCGAGGAATTTAGAAACGATTGAAGTGGAATGCAAAGTTGGTGATGTCTTTTTAAACAGGAGTGCTTCAATTATTCATCTCCATAGCATTAACCTTCTTAGTGTCTTGCACAGGTGCCCGATATCTCTGTAGTATCATGTCTCATTGTAATTTCACCTTTATTAATCAGGTCATGAAGCTTGCTGTCTGTCGGGTTCACATAATGAGTTTGTCTTCATAAATCAAGTGTAACTGCCCAGCTATTTACAGTCGTTGCTTGTTCAGGTATTTGCAGCATTTTCCGTCACTTCGTTCTCAGCGAGAAGATCTACAACTCAAGTCCGTCTTCTCGTGATGAATGTGTGCGAATTGGTTGCTTACTTGCGTTGTGCCACAATACTTGTACAAGCGTTGAAAAATAGGGATGCTACATATCTGCCATCCACCTCTTCAGCTCACTTTGAACGGTTATATTTCTTAGAATACCGTGTTTTTCTTAATGATTCACTGGTTTGCTTATTACGATTTGAATATTGATTGCTTGGAAAGATATATGCCTTCCTTTGCGTTTATTTATAAGTTCGTTGTAGGTTTTTATAATTCAAAAGTAAAGATTGTATACCCCGTGTACAAAGTCGAGCTGTATGTATGAACTGAAGCAGTAATTTAGTTGCATTATCAGTTGTAGCTTCTAAATGTTGTCAGACTCAAATGTTTTGAAGCTTTATTGATTGACCTAAACTTTCTGTTTTCATTTATCGCTATCATTCAGGGTGACTTTCTCTTCATCTCATTTGCATAAACCTTGGTTGCCAGAAGCTCTTCCATTTTCGTACGTACTGAAGATACTTTAACCAAATTCACTTTTTAATTTACGATACCTTTTCCACAACTTTCGCAATGTGTGTACGCAAGTTCTCGATACGGTCGTTTGTTACTGCACTCTGTGTTATGTAATAATTTACAAGTTTAAAAATTTTCTCTCACGTTGGAGGTTCTCTTTCTCTTACGCTATAGTTGAAAGACAATATCTAACGTATGAAAAAGCTTTCACACTTTTTAATAATCTCAATACACCATCTTTTCCTGTGTTAATTTTTCTGGAGACCATGCATTAATGAGATACGCAGGCTTGTGCTGCAGGTCGAGTGTCATGGGAGCTTACATTGCTTAACTAAGACTGATCAGCGAGGTAATAGAGGCACTCGGATTACCACTTAGCATTCTGTGCATTACTAACAAAGATCTGGAGAACATTAGAAGTGGGAGGCTTCTTGTTTTTGTTTGTAGAATCCTTTCTAGAATGTGCGCTTGTTCAATAGGGTAGAAATGTACCAATTGCATTATTATTATTATTCATTCCGTGGTCATCACACGAACTCGTCACAATGCGTGCGTGTCCGTTCAACATGATTGCTGTGTTCTGCTCGCTGTTAGATAAGAAGTTCAACATGATTGCTGTTGTTCTGCTCGCTGTTAGATAAGAAGTTCAACATGATTGCTGTTGTTCTACTCGCTGTTAGATAAGAAGTAGTCAACAGTTATTGTCTGGGTAAACTATATTGTTTTCATTCATTGAATATTGACGAGTGAGTGTCTGGTATTGTTTTTAGCTTATTATTCCTTATTATTAGAATAAACTGTTAGCTGTGTGACTTCGTTTCAGCTTTTTTGTTGAAACGAGAATTTATTGTTAAAAGCTTCTGCAAATATTGTCGCTTTCTTATTAGTCGTTAATGTTGTTGTTGAGTTTGAAACAATGACTCATAATTTTACTACCAAAATAGTGCGATCCGTGCTTGCTTTCTTCGTTTTCAGGCAAACTGAGGACCACTATGAATGAATGCGTACGCTCTAAAACCAGTGTGAATAAATCTCACCTGTTTACAGAAAACGTTCAAAGTTTAGAAGAGGCTGCTCTAACACTCGGATACCGGAGGAAACTTATTTTGAATACGAGGAAGAGCGCTCAGAGTTAATTTTATGGAGCGTTGTGTTAGCAGTAAGATATGTCTAAATGTAGCGGGGCTCATGATGCCAGTTTCATCGAGTGCGGTGTTGGTTCTGTGAGGTTATTTAGACACGTGCCGCAGTTTTGTCAGGTTCAGTGGCTGTACTGTGGGGTTATTTAGATACGTGCCGCAGTTTTGTCAGGTTCAGTGGCTGTACTGTGGGATTATTTCGATGCGTGCCGGCGTTTTCTACAACGCAGTGGTAGTGGCGTGCGGTTATTTAGGACCATGACACTAAGTGCTCGTGATGTTTATCGCGCTTGTTACAGACGGTAAGCTCATCAGGGCAAGGTGCCGGTGACTCGGGCCGTTCTTTTGTGTTGCGCGTCATTGTTTGCTTTGCTTGGCAGCGGTCTGGCCGGCACCACAGCTTCTCTTGCCCACCTGACTGCTGTCTTCACCAGCCACTACCACCTCCTCAACTGACACTTGCACCACTTGACACTTGCACCACCTCAACTGACACTTGCACCACCTGCCACTTGCACCACCTCAACTCACTGACGCTACTTGCACCACCTCAACTGACACTTGCACCACTTCAACTCACTGACACTACTTCCACCACGAATATCCCTTTCATGAGTGACTGTTCTTAGAAACAACGCTTATTTTCGCAAACTACGCTCGCTCTTATAAACGACTTTACTTTTCCCGAAGATTTTACTTTTATCATTGGGTGGACTCTCACCAGCGACTCTATATTTATTTATGTCTTCATATTTCCCACCGCCACTAGTTAGACGAACTGTCTGATACTTTCACCACGCGCTTTACTTTCATCACAAACACTTCCTTCACCTTTTCTACAATTAGTTCCCGTTAACCTTTTCAAGTCCAGCGGTACACATTTCATACCTCGGAAGAAGTCATGTTTAATGCTTGGTGATACAGAAAGCACACCACTTTTTAAAATGTAAGTTCCTGCTCTGCTCAGCAGCTCAAAACATGTACCACCATCATAAATGTAAGGGAATATCCCTATAAATCTATAAATTTTTGAGCATCTTGCACATTTCCTTCCATCAAAAGTATGAGCTTAAAAGTATTAGCTCTTCACCATTACGAACTGCTGCTTGGATTACCTCAACTCCGCCATATCTACTACTGACTTCTTGTCTGCCACTCTCCTTTGGCGCTCGTGAATAAAAACTTTGACTAGTTGCCTTGCTGTTTACTGGGTTCCATGATGAAAGTCACTAATTAAAATAATATCCCGTGAAGTTGCATAAGAAAAAACAGCATTTAGTGGAAGTAATTAACAGTATTTCCTGTGCTTAGCGTACTCAATTCCTTGCATTCATGAAACTTCGCTAGCCATATTTGTAGCATCTAAACTATTTCAATGTATTTTAACTGGTGGAACTGCTGTCGTCAATGAAACTGTATTCATTTTCAATCAGTCATTGATGCTCAAGATGTCGTGCCTCAGCATACCGTGCCGCTCTACCAGTTGTGGAGATGACAAATCTGCCTCGTATGCCCGTACGTACCTTCACCAGATGAGTGGTCTACGGTGCTCAGACGACCGCCTGTATAACATGAGTGTGCACTTGATACAGCTTGCCTCTTTACGGCCAGATTTACGGGCCTGCCTGCCCCTTAATGCCCTCTGATAAGTTTCTTGGCTGAGTTTGAGCACCCGTCAACCGTCTTGTCAAATTATTATGACACTCTTTGAGACCGGGGAGTTCGAGATGAGGTTGAAGTCTCCCTTGAGGGACGCTGTGTAGCCGAGAAAAACAGGAGCCTTATTTCTGTGCAAGTCTTCACGTGACGCTACCTTATTAGTCAAGAAGCTTGCGGTGTGGGTCAGTAATATGTTGACAATCTGTTATTTTGTGTTGACTGAGTTCAATTTGACATTATTTCTCATAAATTGTGTGTAGGTCTGAGTTGAAGCTGTGTCTAGTTTATTTATCCCCCTGTTTATATTATATTTTAGTTGTTTTTTGCTAGTTGTGAAAATACAGTGACAAAACTCTCATGAAAGCAGCTGTAAAATACTTGTACTGAACCCTTTAAAATTGAACCACTTTTACTCATTTAATCTTAGATTTTTGTGTTATTCTTTGGTCATTGTATGGCCTTTAACTTTTTTAAGAGCGCACACAGACTTACGTTCATTAAGCAGTACATAATTTGCCTGTCTGATGACTCACAATCCATGACGTGTATTCCTTCGCTTCGGCCCGAAAACATGACTTCGCGGCGTGCTTTGAATTCTTGTTTTTTCAAGCTGACTCATCCTCTTCGAGGGCGTTCATAAATTCACGCTCGTGCTACTCAGCCAGCAGCTGCTGACGACAATTATTGGAATAAATTCCGTTTTGTTTTATAATGAACGACAGGTAACGGTCGCACTTCTTAACTCATTGTGGTCATTAACGAGGCAGCTCCTGGTCCCACTCCAAATTAAAGGGCTTCTCTTGCTGCATTTAATGAGTTTATAAATGTCTTCTTTACTGAGAATTTATTCTTGAAAGAAACGCACGTGGTCCCTTCATGGCATGTAATGTTAATCGCTTATATTTATTACTTTCAAACTTAACTTGGATCATTCTGGATTTATTGGCTTTCCAATAACATTAATTCTTTAGGTGGTCTCTTCATGGCATGTAATATTAATCACTTATATTTATTACTTTCAAACTTAACTTGGATCATTCTGGATTTATTGGATTTTCAACAATATTAATCCTTTTGGTGGTCTCTTCATGGCATGTAATGTTAATCACTTATATTTTTTCCTTCTGTAAATAGACTTTGGTGTTCCTGGATACTACAATAACTTTCATGGAATAGAATAAGAATAGAATAGAATGAGGCTATAGGAACGAACCATCTGGCCCATTCTTGGGTCGGATAATTACTTCGATAATTATTCGGTTGTTTACCCAAGTCCCATGCCGTATTTCTAGCCGCGTCAACCATGTCGGCAGCGGGATTTGAAAATTTATGTTCAGTCCGTTGGAATTAAACCTATTTTACCAAGTAAATTTTAATTTTGTTGTTATTCTTTGGACATTGTATAACCCTTCACTTCTTTATGAGCGTTCACTAACTCTCATTTATCTAACCCAACTCAACCTGACCGGTTGGCTTACCAATTTTATTCGAGTCTACATTTCAATCTAAATGTACTAATCTTGTCGATACTTTTGTTTTTCCTCACGCATCCTCTTCATCCTTGAATATAATTGAGTCTAGTGGACGTGTATCAAAATAGGCTTAGTATTTGTACTAATTAAATCTAAAAGACATGCATCAAAAAGGCTGAATGTTTGTACTAATTGAACGTAAAAAATGTGCATACAAAATTCTTAGTTTATTGTAAATGAACATAAAGGACGTATCTCAAGAGAGGCTTAGTGTTTGACTAATTGAACCTAAAACACGCATCTAAGAAGAGGTTCAGTCTTTAAACTAATAGAACCTAAAGAACCTAAAGGACACATCTCAAAAGAGGCCTAGTGTTTGTGCCTGTGAAAGCTGTATTTTAGAGCAAGTTTCTTAGTGGCACGTTAGTGTCACGGCGACATTAACGCTGTGCTACAGGCCAGAACTGAACTGTATTGCTGTCTTCCCTTATTCCCGGCGTGTTTATTATGAAGCTATTTGTCTGGGGGTGTTCTGGGCCCCAATTTACGGCATAATAAAGAGAGTGCCAACCATGACGCGTGTTGAGTTCCACCCTTTCCGTTCTGCTGTCTGGGTCTTTAATTAATGGAGACTGTGCATGCATAAAAAGAAGAATACCAATAAACCTTAAGACTTTCTTATATTCTGCTGATTTTCCCAGGTCTTCTGGCTTTGACGTTTTGTGGGTCCTTGTTCTTGCTGTTGAGCTTCAGTGATCGCCTGTGAACTGGCTCTTATTTGACCGCTTAAAATACATTAATTTTTTTCGTTTGTTCTGGAGTATGGAAATTCATTACAATGGGCGACGGAACTGTATAGGTATTAAACTCGAGTTAAATGCGATTTTTCAATTACTAGACGCACGAAGGGAAGTGACGAGTCATCCCGTTGGTGAAAGACTTTAATAAAATCTTGAACTATGTAAGTTCAGCAGAGCAGCAAGGCCAAAATTCACTTTTATTAAAGAAAAACGAATGTTTTTAACTACAGAGCAATCTTTCATCACTGAAGTTTAGTTGGATAGAAACTCGCGATTTTGCATAGCGGTTCCCTGTCTGCTGTCATCTGAATAAAAATCTTGAAGATGCTTTCTTTTCAAGTAATTTGAAAATTCTCGTTAAATAAACACGTTTTATGCACTTGGCCTTAGTACTTGAATCGCCCACTGAGTGAATTGAAGGGCGTTCTTCTTGAGGATGTTGACTTATATTAGGACTACTACAATTCAGAACCACCAAACACCGTTTTGATAACAGTATCAGTCGCAACTGGTGTTTCTCCGTGACTTGGAATGTCTTGAAGATCTCCTGTAAAGTTGACCAGCGTATCGAAGAGTTGGTTAGCGTGTTGAAGAGTTAGCCAGCGTGTTGAAGAGTTGGACAGCGTATTGAGGAGTTGGATAGCGTATTGAAGAGTTGGCCAGCGTATCGCAGAGTTGGCCAGCGTATCGCAGAGTTGGCCAGCGTGCTGAAGAGTTGGCCAGCGTGTTGAGGAGTTAGTCAGTGTATTCAGAAGTTGACCAACGTGTTGAAGAGTTGGCCAGCGTGTTGAAGAGTTAGCCAGTGTGTTCAGAAGTTGGCCAGCGTATCGCAGAGTTGGCGAGCGTGTTGAAGAGTTGGCTAGTGTATTAAAGAGTTAGTCAGCGTGTTGTCTTGATAACAACGTGCACAATCGTGACTAGTTCTGTATTTGTCTTACTCAGTGCTAATTGATCATTGGAGTGAGCAACCCTTCCTAACTGACGCGTCTGTGTGAATTTAGATACTTAAATGTTAGGAGCAAACCCCGTTGACTTTTACCCAGCTCTTCCGTAGACATCCTGGGTGGTTCAGCTAAGTAACTGACATGGCTTCTTACGACGTTGAGTAAACCTGTTGTATGTACTGAGCCCGTACTCAGGTCTGCAATGCCAGGGAAGATGCCCTCAATAAGCTCTTTGACCTTGTTTCTATTTTGATTGTTGCCGCCATGGTGTAGAGTATCTTTGCTCTTATACTCTTCGGTCTCTTGAGCGTTGAGTGTAGACAGTGTGCGTAACTCTACGTATAAGCCGCCAGACTTACAGAGCTCGATAGCGTCACAAGTATATAATTTCATTAAGACTTTACGATTATATTATAATTGTGTTTATCTTAGGCCTGATATTATACATAGCTCACCGTAAAAATATATGCACACCTCAGGAAAATGAAAGCATGATAATACGAAATTTGTTGAAACATTACAACATTCACGCACGTTTCCTTTGGCCTGTACAATTACAGGAGATGTTCAGAGGGTTCGGAATCTGTCGTTCTGAATAATAAGTTTCAAATTCCGTTTTATATATTTAATAAGATATAAAGAGTTTGGAATCATATGGGCAGTAATTTCTAAAATAATGACTAAAAGTATTGAACCCTGGAGATGTATGAATAATTCCGTAGTTTACTGTACATCGGAAAGCTGCTCTGAAGGGCATTGTCGTGAGGTGTTTATGCCTCACAGAGCTGCTCTCATCTCAATTGAAGGAGAAAATTTAGAACTTCACTCTTTCACGTGGTTCACTGACCTGTCCTCGTCAGCTTCACGTGGTTCACTGACATGTCCTCGTCAGCTTCACGTGGTTCACTGACCTGTCCTCGTCAGCTTCACGTGGTTCACTGACATGTCCTCGTCAGCTTCACGTGGTTCACTGACCTGTCCTCGTCAGCTTCACGTGGTTCACTAACATGTCCTCGTCAGCTTCACGTGGTTCACTGACCTGTCTTCGTCAGCTTCACGTGGTTCACTGACCTGTCCTCGTCAGCTCATCTTAAGGACTTGCCGTTCCTTACATGTGTCATTACCTAACTGCACTTACTTGACCTACAGGGTTGTCAGAAAGTATGGGTTTAGTTGTACAGTAAGGTACAAGATGTACATGTATACATGTACAAGTGTAGCCGACGTGATGTCCCTGTGATGCCCCTATTCGAGAACTGCCGCTTTTATTTCTGTTTCTTTTTTATTCTCTTTTATTTCGTGTTCTCTCTTCTTATCTTTTTCTCTTTATTTTTTATGCATGAGATGAGTTTTATTGGTTGGACGTAGCATGTCTCCACAGCAACAATATCTTGTGACTCAGTGGTCGTCATGCGTCGCTGCAACCACGCTATGCCCGCGTACTGCTTTGATGTTCCACGCCAATGCCACTCACTTGTTCATTTTACAGGGGGCGGCGACATAACTTCCTTTTCGCATAACTGTTTGAAAGACTAAAGAGGCAGTTATGTTGTTGCACCCTGTATTATCGGAAATAAAACATAGTTATGTTGTTGCACCCTGTATTATCGGAAATCAAACATAGTTATGTTGTTGCACCCTGTATTATCGGAAATAAAACATAGTTATGTTGTTGCACCCTGCATTATCGGAAATTAAACATAGTTATGTTGTTGCACCCTGCATTATCGGAAATAAAACATAGTTATGTTGTTGCACCCTGTGTTATCGGAAATTAAACATAGTTATGTTGTTGCACCCTGCATTATCAGAAATAAGACATAGTTATGTTGCTGAACCCTGTATTATCGGAAATTAAACAATTATATTGCTGAACCCTGTATTATCGGAAATAAAACAGTTATGTTGTTGCACCCTGTGTTATCGGAAATAAAACATAGTTATGTTGCTGGACCCTGTATTATCGGAAATAAAACAAAGTTATGTTGTTGCACCCTGTATTATAGGAAATTAAACATAGTTATGTTGCTACACCCTGTATTATAGGAAATAAAACATTCAATTTTAAAACGGGAACTGTTATACTGTCAGTGAAGATGCTTCTGCGTGTCAATTGGTAACTTTCTAAGTGTCATGTATTTCACTGGTTTTCGGTTATACATTTATTACAAGTTTTAGGTTGTGAATTAATGATAAACATTTATTAATCATTAGGCTCGTAAATTACGAGAAAAGTATAATTTTCTAAAATATTGATTGTTTGCTATCTCTTAAGTTGCAGATCACTCACAGCATGAAGGACAATTTAATTTACAACTCACATGTCTTAGACGTCTCAGATCACATTCTTTAAGTTGTTTTATGGATATCATTAATTTGTCATACCCCTGTCATGATCTCAATGTTGTCAATGTGATAAAATCATTCATTTTTCAAATCTCATGAAAATATTCTATAATTCCATGCTATGTGTCGGTTTGTACACTGATGCAGTCTTCATATACAGTATGTATTGTTGTTATGTATTTAATTTCAGAAAAATTAGCTTAGCTTAGACATTCTAAACAGAGGTTGCAGCGAGACTTTGCTCAATTTAACTCTCCATAACTTAGTGGTTCACGACAATGAATATATTTCTTCCTCATTTTTTGGTTTATGTGTCGCTACTATTAATAGTTCCAGGCATATATTGTTCTTTTAATAGATTTTTTCCTCGCTTTTTAGGGACTCTTTTTCTGGAAGCCAGTGAAAACGCTCTACTTTAGTATTGATATTCAAATTTACTTCTTGTAACTGTACTTCAATTGTCTTTGAATTGTCCACTGCCTGCTGAGATTCGCTAATCATCAACTTGGTTGTACGAAGGAGGAAACCCTTTATCATTTTATTATTAATTAAACTAGTTTTAACTTGGGCAACTTTATTTGCTATCTCCATTTTTACCTCACGCAACCATACAGTTAGCGGCACCTGGTGATCATACAGTTAGCGGCACCTGGTGATCATACAGTTAGCGGCACCTGGTGATCATACAGTTAGCGGCACCTGGTGATCATACAGTTAGCGGCACCTGGTGATCATACAGTTAGCGGCACCTGGTGATCATACAGATAGCGGCACCTGGTGATCATACAGTTAGCGGCACCTGGTGATCATACAGATAGCGCCACCTGGTAATAAAAACAGAATCGTAATCTCCGAAATGCGACCATCTGGCATTCGTTGTACTCATCTTGAGCTTGTAGAGGCAAATGCTGCGTTCTGCTACTCAAGAAATGTTCTCTACGTGGACTGGTGCTCAGTGTGAATCATCCCGAACTCATGTCGGCACGGTGCCTAACGCAGTCATGCTTCCCGACGCGTCTTTTAACCTCCCTAGATGATGTGTGTAGGCCTTTATTGGGAAGTTGTGATAAGTTTTTTCTATTGTCAGAGATCAAACTGTGTTTTTCGTACGTTGTGCGAACCCACAGGCTAGTTGCTAAGATGGAGATATCAGATCTTTATGAGGTGCCATCAAGAATTTTCTATGAAAGCTTGTCTGTATTTTCTCGAACTCTACGCACTTCGTTTCGCCAGCTCACACGGAGTTAGTATTCTTATTCTTTAGTGCTCCTTTTATTTACATTGATAGGAAATATTCCGTCCAACAGTTATCAATAGAAAGATTTACTGCTCTAGATGTACAGATGAGTTTCATTTGTCTTTCTGAACACAGTCTAATAGAACCACTACTTTCAATCGAGATAATGCCCATATGTGTTCGAAAGGTATTACTAAATTGTAATAAATTGTACATTTTTTAGTGTCTGGTTACGCTTTTTGAACTATTCATACCGATGTAATCATTCTTTCTCTTGCTTTGATTGTTGAATTTTCATGAAATACTGTTGATTTTTTCCATCTTCTAACATGATCTCATAAACAAACTACTAAACAATTACCGTTTATTTTTTGTTGACGATCATCAAATTTTGTTCTAACTGAACGTAATAACGATCGAAAAGGAGCAATGTCTACGAGTTCTGAAAATTCTAAGCAAAGAATAAATGTGATCGTTTTGTGGTAGTTCAAGTTTGTTACTTGTAAAAATTTTCAAAAAGTTGTTAATAAATATTTCTGCAAGTTTGAAATGTTAGAAAGTACTAATATTAATAGTATTAATTGTGGTACTAGTAGCAGTAGGTTTTGGCTAAAGCCATGCGAGCACGTCGTTTGCAGAAGCAAGATTACGGTGCTATGGCAGCATTGGAGGAGAGGGCACCGTGCCGTATATCAGAGAGGAGTTCAGGCGCTCCCAATATGCGTCAGTTGAATGGGTGCTTGGAGAAGCTCTAAGGGCCTTTGAAACTTCCATTTACACATTCCGATCTCATCGGGCAAAAGTGTTTGCTCGTGTGTGCCTGTGATGTTCTGCGTGTTATCGGTCTCCGAACATATAACGACTCAACTACTCGCAAGTTCAAGTCAATTGGATGACAACGTTTGCTCATCTGAAGGCGTCGACTTGGTCGATCTTCAACACTCGCAGGTGGCCCGGCAGCGCCAGTTTATGAGTACGGGCTTGTCAAAATTGGTCGTCTTCAGTCGTTTGAGATTTTCAACGTACCGTCATTGATGGTTTTTATCACCCTCACGCCTCACTGCGTAAAGCCTTATGAAAAATTCTGAGTTGAACCGTGCGTTTCGTATGTAAGATGTTAGCTACATTTGTGAGGTGAATAACTTGTTTGATTTATCTATTTCCAGATGAGCGCTCCAGTGTCGTGTGTCTTGATAGAGAACAGGAAATTTTCGAGCGTCATGCGTGCAACGAATTACATCATGTGTTGATATAGTATATTATAAAAGGATTTTTCAGTCATTTAAATAATATATCTGGTTGGAAATTAATTCAAATATCATATGTGAAGAGCATAAAGTTACTCCTGGTTCGTCGTTATGCCTACCGAGGATAGCGCAGACCATGAATTCGTGTTCCTTGTCCACAAGTCCCAGGCAGTTTCGTCCTCATTTACTTCTCTATCTTCCTCTTCGTCGTCGGGATCTTCTGCTGGATCCTCTTCTGGATGTCGAGTACCAAAGTTTCCCCATTTACGTCCTATACCAATAGAACTAGAAGAAGATTCGAGGATGGCCTCATCCGAAGATCAATCGACGAAATCACCTCCTCGATCTCCTCCTCCCACCTCCACTTGCTCCTCGAGGATGTCCCCGCTACCCATGGAACTCTTAGAATTAATGCCGCCGCGACTGAGGATGCAAGGATACATTTCAGGCAACCCATCTAACGATGAACCACCCTCGCGCCCTCCTCCCCCAGCAAACTACGCTCCAGCAGATTACTGCTACTTCGGTTTGGATAGCAAAGGCAATACACCAACTGCTCACGTTGACCCTCAAGAAGCCTTCGCTCGCCCACAACACAATTACGACTACCTCAGGGAACTGGTTACTTCTGACGCTGTTGCTGTGTTGGCCAACAATTCGTCACCCATAACTTCTCTTGCTCGGTCTGCCGTCCGAGCAAAAGCCGTTTCACCTCCTCAGAGGTCTGCAAAGTCGCCTGCTTCTTATCAAGCAATACCAAAGTTTGCAAAGCCTGACATCATCACTTCGAACGTCGTTTCTGGAGTTGCTGGGACAAAATCTCAGCTTCCTTCTCCTAAATTCACTCGTTCGAGTGACGTCTGTTCTATGGGATCTCCAGTTTCCGTTACGAACAACTCTCAAGTAAGTTACCATCAAGATATGAGATGCGCTACGTCTAGCATTTCAGTGAAGCAAAATTGCGAGAAAGAATCTTCCGGTAAGGCCTATAAAGCTGTTCTCACTAGTGATGGTGGGCGGAATCCGGTTTTTCGTAAACTCGATCAGCCCGCTCCTTTTCTTGCTTCTTTCCGTAGTGCAGCGTGTCCTGTAACAAAGACTTCTATTCCTTCCAAAACGAGTGTTCTTTCATCTACAGCACGTGATGATCCTGTTTTTTCTCCTAGATTGTCACCAAGTACAAATCTATATGCTTCTCCTAAAACTCCTCAAATGACTATTCCTACTAGTGATCATTCAGTTTCCCCCATGCTCAAACCAGCTTCTCAAATCAGTACAAAATATGGATCTCCAAAAACAAATGTGGAATCATTGGCCTCAAGTGAAGCTGTATCTCCATTGATTGACCAATCTAATTACGTCATAAACCGATCTCAGTATAGGCGCAACTTCCCTTTGGGTTCTTCTACTGAGTATGTGTCATCTGATTCAGAGGTAAGTTATAGAAAGGAACGAGGTGACTCATTGGACGCATCTGTCCCGTCAGTGCCGCCAAGAAGAAACGTTGACGGAGCGTCTTCTGATTCGACTAGTTTTTCTTCGTCTTCTTACCGAAGTTCCACCAGTGGACGTGGAGCATATGGATATTCCAAGCCTGCCCAAGGCATAACAAAGCTTTCGTATCCTCTTAGTGAAAAGTACACGAATGTTTTAAATGCCAACCTACACTCGAATAAAAATAGTTATGATGTAACATCAATTCCACCTCCGATGCAAAAATTCGATCAGTTTCAAAGTCTTCTTTCTTATGAAAATTCAGCATCTTTTTCCGCGTCAGCAGAAAGTATTTCAAAATATCCTTATAATGCCAATACTTCAGCAATACAACCCAGCCAGTGTAATCAGATGGAAAGGTTTACGAATTCTGCACATTCGTCTCCTCTGTATCTACGTAAGTTTCCTCAAACGCAGTCATTTCAAAATGTCGAAAATAAGGATAAATTTTGTGCTCCATTTGGCTACCCACAGGCTGGTTGTCATCCAGTGCCAAGCGTAATTACTTCGCGTGAAGAAACTGCTCCAACATGCAAAGAAACCTTGTTAAACAGCTATAATTTGAACAGCCCTCCTATTCTTTCTCGTTTTCCTTATCGTGGTCAGCACTGTTTCATTCAGCCTTTGCCTGCTCCTCCTTCCAATTTCGCATGGAACAAAACCTCTTCGTCTTCCGATCCTAATGTCAATGATCCTGATTGCATCTATGATAATCTTGTATCTAAATCTCCATCAGCTAGCAAAGTCAGTTACTTGGGTGGTCCAAGCAGTGCTCCCAATTCCCCCTTGACCCGGCACTCTGCTAAGGATAAGTTGACACCAGTCAAAAGTCCCCTGTCGGTTGACAGGGGCAGACCAAATTCTCCAGACAACTTGGCATGCAAGACAGGAGGCGTGATGGATTCTCAAAGAATTGATCCGTATCACCAATTCTTTAAAAATCGCCCGTTACCTCCTGAACCACAAAGCCTGGCTAACGCTCATCAGCAGCCTTGCACATCTGCTCAGCCTCGCTGCTTCCCACAACATTCAGTCTCTCAACAACACTCCGTCGGCAGTTTTTACCCATCTAATGATCCTT
The DNA here is from genome assembly GCA_006783055.1 of Trinorchestia longiramus. Taxonomy (NCBI): domain Eukaryota; kingdom Metazoa; phylum Arthropoda; class Malacostraca; order Amphipoda; family Talitridae; genus Trinorchestia; species Trinorchestia longiramus. The sequence continues at coordinate 70,446 of VCRD01002269.1, read as the reverse complement.
GTCCCACGTGTCATCAGCCTCAACTGCGCCAACAAATGCCTGAAGCTGGCCTCTTCCGAAGTTCAAGCTGTGAACGATTTGCAGCGCTGTCTTCACCGTCTTCGTCTCCCCAAATGCTACCAAGAGGAGGATCCGCTTCCCCATCACTGCGTCACAGTCCTTCCCCAGATCCTGCAGGAGGCTTAGGAAAGCCACCAAGACCTCGTAGGCAGCAACAGTATCGGCGGGTAGGAGGTGGGGGTTTCAGTTCATCCACGCCCCATTTAGTCCAGCAACAGCATCAGACGTTTTGCTCGTCTTCAGGGTGTTCTGTGCCGCACGTCCATCCTACTTCCGCTTCTGTTCATTGCTGTTTTGACAACGGCTCTGTGTGTTCACCGTCGAGTTGCACTCCTAGGTATCATGTCAACGCAACAGTCTGTCAGCAACCTTTCACCAAAAACTCCACGAGATTCTATCCTGCCGATCATAAGGAGGATCCCATTGTTTTGGGTCCTGAGACTGTTGCCATCTCTTTCAATTCTGAAGACGACAAGCTAAAGGCTGGTGCTAGTCACCGGAGTTTGTATAAATGCATGAGAAACTTGCTCATGCCCAACCAATAACAACTGGGTTCCACTGTGAACATGTGCTCAACAATTTTCTGTGATGTTACTTAGAAAACTTACTCCACTGCCTTCCCGTGAGCTCAAGCTATTGTATAAATCTGTTGAAACTTTTCTATGAATATTAGTGATAAAGTGAAGATAGGCATAACCTTAAAATAAGGCTTGAACATATTAATAATGTTATGTAAATATACCATCAATGCGAGAATACAGTGATGTAGAATGAGTTGAACTGTTTTAACCTCTTAATTACTGCGAATCAAGAAGTAAATCTGTGATTTTTGACTAAGTTCTCAAGAATTTGGATTGCAACAATTCGATTTAGTGAAAAAAAACAAGTTTATCAGCAAGTGCATCGTGCTCCACTAGTGCAATCATCATTGTATTTTCAAATTCTTGAAGAAAGAGTCAAGAATTATGAAGAAGATGAAGATTAAACAGTTTCTTTTTGCGTTCATCTGCCAACGTTCCCTGCATCATATGTTCTTCAAAGGTGAGCTTTACTTTTTTATTAAAAGCAGGAAGTTTTATGAACATGCTTCTTTAACTTTAGTGATGATTTCCGTTTTTGCGTTTAGTAGTTTGCGATCACTAAAATACTGTTTCCTAAAATTTTGTGCAAGTCCTGACATGTATTCTTTTATTTAATGATATGATATAAACATAGTTACTCTATCTATGTAAATTGTACATGTGGTTCGTTTTAGAACAATTACTCCATTGTAGTTTAACACAAGTCTTCGCAGTTTGCTGTTCGCGACACGGTTTGCAACTCACAAATAACGATTGTTTTTTCCCATCGCGCGTTTACCCGAGCCCGAAATTTATCACATCTTCCATTTTGTTCTTAACGTTGGTGCGTTGTAACATTTTGTCCATTTCCCTTATTTGAGACAACCGTCCAGTTTTTCCGTCCTGTGAATTTGGAGTACGTTATGTTTGTTGTATTTGTTCTGTTCTATTATGTACATCCGTGTGCTGTATTTCCATATATTTTTTTCTTAATAAACCCTTATTCCACGTGGTTTTGCCCTCAGATGTCATGTAAAGTTCACCTGGCTTCATCACGTATTTTTTGTCCTCCAATTTCTCACCATTATGTACATTGCTTTTAGTTTTGTAATTCATGTTCAGAAACACCGATCAATTTTATTGTAATACAAATGTTAATTAAATATCTGCGGACATCTGTACATTGCTTAGCAGTACTTCGTTTGAAGGTGTTTAGTGCGGCTCTAATTGGCGCTATGCAGTCTTTCTAAAGTTCATTCGTTTTGAATTTATATATGTTTTGCAGTAAATTGTAAAAAGTGTCTTCTGTCGCGTTTATCTTTCGAATTGTTGAATTCACTATTATTCGATGCGCCTTAATTAATAAATAAATTTCAGATAAGTGGACAGAGGCGTCTGTGGAATGTTTTACCATTATATTTACCCTGAATAAAAAATGTCAAAATTATATTTTTTAATTATTCGCGTTACTGCATGAAGTTAGTGGTTGTGTATTAAACAAAAGGCAAGACTGGAATTTACAGTGTTTGCTTACCTCTCTAACTTGAACACAATAAACTTTATGACTCCGAGTCCATGGTACTCACTACACAAGACTCCTATGGCTGTCACGGAGGCGTAAACGACGTCTTGTATGCTTGATAAAGTAATCTAAACAGGTGTACGAGTCTCAGCCTACTGAACAGTATCTGTTCCTCTTTGCATTTCCTTTTGTAGTGTCGCGAAGAACTTTAAAAAGAATTCGTAAATTCATTTTCTCATCTTCTAAAATGGCTCGAGGTTTTTGTTCTTCGCGTTTGACGTTCCTAAATGTTTACGTTTCATACAAACAACTGAATTTTAGGTTTCCTCCACGCTCTTACTTCAGGAAAAATTATTTGTAATGCTCTGATATTTAGTTATGCTTATCATCACCTGATTTTATAAAAGACAATGTTACCAACTTGATGCATTTTTTACCTGGGGAGATGCTTTTACACTGAACTTTGTACTTCAAACGTGTTTGTAGTAGTATTTTTTTTACTTTCAAATATATAGTTCATTTTGTCTTAGCATTGTCAGGAGTTGCTACCCTTTTTGCTGACTTCCGTTGTTTGTTTACTTGAACAGCGTCGGTTAGTGCTCGTCTTTGTCTACGCGCCTATTTATTTTCTTTTTGTCGACCTCGATCAGAGTTTACGATCGAAAAGCAGGGAATGAAGGAAGCTTACAAACACATTGCGTTTCTTCGAAGTAGCCTAACTCTAGCAATGCTTCCTGTACGCAAGGTAATTGAGTGTGTATGGCTCAAAAAGTGAAGGCAACATCTCGGTATCCTCTTCAGCATAGCAGAGTAAAACTCACGTCGGAACGCTCAGCGCTGCTCTTTGTCTTAACATGTAATTGCGAGGAATCTTTGTAGAGAGTATCACAAAAAAACAACCAGGCGACGTAAGGAAGTGGTCACACGTAATTGAAGAGGGGAAACGTCTTAACAGAAGTACAGGATACGCGGTTTGTCTGTGTCAGAAGACCTATAAACTGGCAACGAAACTAGAAATGTTCTTTTTTGGGGTACAGGATCTTCTTTTGAAATGAGAGCTTAAGCAACAGTAGTATTCATCGGTGTAATCCAAACCTTTTGTGTTATCAATATCTCACTAAAACTGTGTAAAATTATTATTTGATAAGGAAACAAGTGTTTTTAAATTTAACTATGAGCTTTATCCGTGAAAAAACACTTGCTAGTGCAGCACCGTACTTACTTTTGTTACTATCGATGTAATCTCAAAAATTACATCGATACAGGCTTTTCAAAAGCCTGTCAAAAATTTGCGACGGCATCTGCTCCGATAAGCGCAGCAACGTTCGCAGCTACGCATTCCTCTAACATTTTGGGTAGTGGCCGACCAGTTGTCACACTGTACCCCTATTGTAAGAATGCGAGTGAAGTAATATTTGGAATTGGACAATTTTTTAAAGTAGAGATGATATTTGTGTTGAGAGTAATTTGAAAGCAGCAATTATAATTGAACAGAGCTCATCAAGAATGAAGTATTCTTGAGCACTAACGCTATTGTCTCATCAAAATTTTTTGAAATAATATACCGTTCACAGTACGACCCACGCTAATAGTTCATTCTCATGTTTCTCAAATTATGTTGCAAAATTGAATAAGGATCGAAACCAAATTTATCGAAACCCTTAGGCAATTTCTGATTCAATATTTTGCAATACTTTAACCAATATTGAAACTGCAATAATTTGAAACAGCAATAATTTTTCCTGAATATTAGTTATTCATGCCGACCCACCATATTAGACATACAAACTTTCTGTGTTTTGCGTATGCAATTTACATCGCTTACTATGTGGCTTTCAATGCATACTAAGCGACTTTTAATTCGTACTGAGCGACTTTCAACACATACTAAGCGATTTCCAACTCTTTCTAACCGACTTTCAACTCTTACTAACCGACTTTCAACGCTAACTGAGCAACTTTCAACACTAACTAAGCAACTTTCAACACTTACTAAGCGACTTTCAACGCTTAGTATGCTCCTTTCAACGCTTAGTATGCTCCTTTCAACGCTTGCTATGCTCCTTTCGCTGTGCTCCTTTCAACGCTTGTTCTGCGACTTCATTCGTGTCGCTGCCTGTCACGGCGATGTGCTTGCATCCCTTGTGTTGGTATAGGCAGAAGGCGGGCACCCTCTCGGAGGCGGAGGGTAGGCGGTGTCAGTTGGGTCCCGCGTGAGGGCGTGGCGTCAGAGTCGTGCCGAGGGTCACACCCGACGGTGCTCTTCCCTCAAGCTCTAGCGTGGCCATGTGGTCGCACCCATAATTTTTTCCTTTATTTTCTCTACGCTGTGAAGTTTTTACTCGTGTTCCGTTTCTATAGTACCTGTGCTCACACAGGCTTGCGTGTGTTGTGTCTGGTGTATTTTTGAGCATTCCAATTTTTTGTTGGCCGTGTGGTTCTTCCTTGTCCTGTTTGACTTGCGTAGTCTACAGAAGAGTTCAGTTTACTATGTGGACTCGTGCATTATTTTTCATTTGATGTATTTGGAGGTGGCATTGGCTGCTTTTTTCCGTTTTCTATTAGAGTCATTGATACGTGGATTTATACTCTTTTAGAATACCTCTTAATATTTATTGAAAATGTTTAAGCTTCTCAAAATACAACAAAAAGTGAAATTTTATTCGTATTAGAAAATACAACAGATCAATATAGCATACCATAGCTCTAATATGCTTGTGCATTTAGTATGCACGTGAAGTTTAATATTAGTGCATCGAATTCTCGTGTCATGGTGAACTCTAAGCTATTGCCTAGTTTTTGAACGAAACATTCTAGAGCTGAGATAATTACTTTATCGCTCCTAGGTGCTTTATTAGAAAAATAAGGCTATTTGAGTACATCAAAAACTATTTTCGTGCACATATACACCGCTGGATCAATAGAACTGCTATATTTCAGCCATTGAAGGGTGGACAGCACTAGTGGACTACTTGCATTTTTTCCCGTGGTAAATATAATATATTTTCCACGGGAAAAAATGAAAGTGGTCCACTCCCGTGCTGTCGCTAACACAGCGCTGACAGAGGCGATTACGATCCAGTAGTTTACTATTATTAAAGGTTACAACAGTATACTTGTACGTGTTCTGCTGCTAAATCAGTGACATGTGTTACTACTTAGCTGTGTTCAAACCAGTCTCGTAGCACTCTGCCCGTGTCTCATGACGACCACATTAAAAACTTCAAATGTGAACCTGTATCGCCACTGAAATAAATGTACTGTATTGGCATCACGCGGGCGAGATCGTGGTATAAGTCTTGCAGTTTTAATTAAGACGAGGGCTGAGTTTGTGTTCCAGAAAGCCTGGACTCAACATTAAATATCAAGTGACCTGGTGACGATGAATATTGTGGGTGACCGTAAGATACTCATTGGATAATAATGGGCACACTCGTAACTCTTTAATCTTAACCTATGAATGGTAATGATGGGCAACCTCTATTGTGCTGTTCTTTATCTTGTATGGGTATTTTTTTGAACCTTGAATAATCCTCATTTTGAAGAAAGGCAATAGAACATTTCAGACTGAGTGTGTTCTTATTGGAATTTGCACAAGTTTTAGACATTCAGATTTTTCTACTTGGATTTATTTATAAACTACTCTCTAGTTCATTTTAATTTACTTTCTTGTAATTATTCCATAATTTTTGAGTTGAAGCGATTAAATGTAAAACTGGAATCTGGATAAAATCTTCGAGGTTAAAGACAACAAAGTGAATTCAAGTAATTGACACTGCAATTGAATGACATTTTTTCAATGAAATAATTTAATCCAATTAGTGCTATTTGCTTTTTGTGTCACTTGTACAACCACCATATTTTCATCCTTTTTGTCTTTCACATACTTGTTCGTTTATCGATCATGAAACAACTGAAACTTTATTTTTTGGTTTCTGTTTTAGTTCGTTAATACTTTTGGCTTCCATAAGATGTACTCCTTTTTCTGAATTTTTTTTCAGCACAAAATATTTACGAACAATTAATCAAGTTGTAGCTCAATTCGCTCACTGCTACTTATGTGTTTGCTAACATATCACTGTGTCGTGTATGAATAAAACATTCAGTATGATGAGGATCTTACATACAGGGTGAAACAACATAACTTCCTTTTTTTTCAAAGCAAACCACTTTGAAAACAAGGAAGTTATGTTGCTTCACCCTGCACTTCCCAGCAGCTGAAATTTTATTTTCAATGAACTTTCCAGCACTGCACCTTCACTTCCGTTTTAAGAAAAGTTCAGAAATTCAAGCCATGCTAAGGCGTGTGCAGAGAGTTATTGTCTCGTATTTTTAGTCGTGACGTGCGTCATCTGATCGTAGAAGGTGCGCTTCTGGCCGAGGTTTCTTGCTACCGTCTATAGCTATTTACACAAGCTTGTCTGTCTGCTCTACACCCATGCGTTTCTTTATCTGCCGCGTGTTGATAGCCAGGCTCACCATCTGTGAGACCTCTTTTAGGCGTCTGCCAAAGGCTCTCTTCGGTTGCTTTTTTATTTTTGTGTCATGTTGGTTTGGTGAATATACCTCTTACTTTGCTGAAAATTTTGAGTGTTATTTATTTTATTGCAGTGTATATATGATTCATCATGCTCGTTCTGTTTTATCATTGTTTGTTTGGTCACAGAAAGTGCCGCGGAAAAATTAGCGTTGATTGTAAATTTTAATTGAAATGAATTCTATTTAGTGAAGTCCCTGTTATTCGTGTGAAAATTTTAAATTATCAATTCAGAATGTGGCACAACAATTTCATTTAGAAAACGAACGTGGAACTCACCAAGACGGATCAGCCAAGGAACTTTTCCCCCGACACAGACACCTTTCACGACCACTCAACACCTGGACCTGTTGCATCCCCAACACCCAACACAAGCCCTGACTCGAATAATAATGGGCTACATGGTTTCAATTCTGTTCCACTTGCCAGTGAATCTCAGATAACTGATGGAAGTATTCATGGGATCAATACATTGGCAAAGACCTCGTCGTTGTCTGACTCGGACAGCAGCGATGCGGACTGTGGCAATGTTGGCCAACCGCTCACAAGGTGCAAATCATACACGCTGTCCAGGAGTTCTGTGCGCCTAGTGTCTGATAAGCCCTGGACTGATCTCGCAGACCAAGACAAACCATTCCAGTTAATCAAGTCCAAGTCATCCTTGAATTTTCCTCTCTATCGACGACAAGACACCGCTAGTGAAAACAACTCGTTTCCTGTTTCAGTCAAGCGGCCAACGAAAAAAAGTGATGGGTTGCATATTTTATGTGCCCGAAACTTCTGTTTGTCTTTTGAAAGTGAAATACTTCCGACTGAATTCATTTCATATGATGATTCAGTATGTACAACTCCCGGAAGTCCCCTTACAGTTTTAAGTTGTACTTCGTGCATTCCTTCTGTGGCAAACGACAGCACCCGACCGCTGAGTTTCGAGGAAACTACTGACTCGAATGTTTCCGCTTCTTCCAATGGAAATGGGTCGACTTGCACTCATCTTTTCTCTAAAAATAAAAACATTCCACATGAGAGTTTAGCCGGTAGTTCTGATGATTCATATTCCTCCGATTGCCCAGAAAGAAGAAATATTTTGAAACGATTGGTTAAATACACACCTTCATCGTCTTCGTCTACGTATTCATCGTCGTCTAATGAGCAAGACTCGTCATCATCTGAGGGAGAAAGTCTTGCAGATGCTACTGATACCAATGATACCTGTTTGTCCAGAGACGTTGTTTTGAATGCTTCTGATGATGAAAGTTGGGTACTAGTGGATGATGAATCATCTACTCTATCCGCGTCTGAAGACGAGTCTAGCAATGACGACACAGATGATAGCTGCAACGAAGACTCGCAGAATTCAGCTGATACAGACGAAATGAAGCCCCAATCAACATCTGCTTGTACTGGCGACCAAATTAAAAATGAAGTCATGGAACTTTTCGACACGGTTTTTGATTCTCAGGACAACGCACAAGGTATTGAGTCGGAAGTGGAGTCTGTAGATTCTTGTGATGAAAAATTTGAACGTATGGAACCACCAGAGGGAGTTTTCTTGGACAAAAACGGGAACAATGGAGAAGAACCTCCGGCATGTAGCGATGAACAAACACAAAACGCAAATACGCCAAAAGACAATGGTCTTGCTTTTGATCATGTTTTAACTTCAGGACCTCCTTGTAATGGCGAAGAAAAGCCTGGCACGAATAATAAATTTGAAGATGAGCCTGAAGATTTTGAAGAAAGTGACGGGACTGCGAGCACAGTGATAGAAGTTGTTCATGCGGCTACTGAGGAGGATACGCTCAGTGATGCCAGTGCTGAAGATGACACGAACTTCAGTGATCAATCAGCGTCTCTTGAAGGCGACTGCGAAACCCTCACTGTGTACTCCAGGACTGTGAGAGTGGATGCTCGGAAAAGTTTTCCTATTACAGGCATAATATGTAACGGTGATGGATCGGACTCGTCAATGATTGGTGAAAAAAACGATGAAAACAAGTCAATTCTTGACTTGCCGTCGGTTCATGATGTTCAACAAGAGCCTAAGGGCATCAGTATTGCTGAAGGTTTGACGAATGAAAGCAATCTTGTGTCTATGAGTGATCAAGGAAGAAACGCTACAAAAACTCAGGATCTATCATTGACTGTAAATGATAATTCGGAAGATTTGAAAGTAAATAAGACAATTTCCAAAGGTCTAAGACCTCTGGTCACTGATGCTAGACGGTATTATCCAAATTCTTACGGGAGAATGAACAGCGAATTTTCTTCCCTCAGAAGCAGCGAATCAAACTGTCCGTCTCTTAACAATCATCGTGGCGAAAATAATTCGATTCTCTCAGATTCTTGTAAAAACAACTATTCGAGTATTTTAAAGACTGACTTGGAGTTTAGAAGTAAGTCTGTTTATGAGGAAGACTCGTTTTCTAATTCAAAGAATAGCCTTCCGAGTCACCCTGAACTTCAAAAAATTCCTACTACAAGTACGGAGGCTCTGCTCTCCGTATTCCGCCTACAAACAAGTTCACCAAATTCTGCTGATAGTCAACGACCTCGTAGTTTTATGAGTGAATGTTTTGGGCCTAAACCTGTGAGTTTAGGGCATGGCGTTATAGGCGGTCGCAATTCTGTACACATTCATTCGTCGCCGTACCTTCACGGAAGTCCTTCCTGTAAAGATAAAAGTCAAATAAAGGTTATTCTTGATGGGGAAAGGTCTGATGGGGATGGTGAGACACAAGCTGAGAATCTAGGTGCGATTAAAAGCAAAAACTCGGTAGAAATTACTCAAAACGATGTGAATGACCTGGAAGTATCCACGAATTCGAACTGTGAAGTAGAGAGAATATTGGACCATAGTATCACTGACAATCGGAGTAAAGATGACGAATTCCTTTTAAAGCGTGTTCCCGAATGTATCAGTAATAAAAATTCGCGTTCTGATAGCGGCAATGTGAGTCTCGAAGAATGTGTTCCAATGCATCTAAAGACTAGCGATTCGGCCGGTCAAAATTTCCGTTTTTGGACTGCACTAACTGCACATGCTGCTCAGACGTGGAAACGCAAGAGTTCTGCTGTTCCCAGTTCAGCGAGCGAAGAGAGGTCACTTTCTGAAGAAGGTGCCCTGCCTTCTTCAACCATTTCGTCAAATGATGCATGCGATTTAAATTCGATTGAGTTTTCCGAGGATGCGAGAAATGCAGCGCCTGTTGTGTACTCTAATCCTGAATTAACGCATCTGAGCGATGATTTAAATCTGAGAACCAATGATCATGGGTTGTTGGCAAGTGCAAGTAAAAATTCAAAGACATCTACTCTAAAAACTAAGTTTACTTGGTCTTCCTTCAAAAGTCCCATCAAAATGAAGGCGATTACTGACTTGGGTCGAAATATCATGAATATGAACTCTAAGAATTCGAATGTTGCCCATGATCCATTTTCTAAGTGTGGGTCTGATAGCGGTGACATCTCTTCATTATCTTCAGGAATGTCCTATAACTCCGACATGAAGGCTGTCAAATCACGAGTAGATGTACCATCTCAAGTCGACTGTCTTCGTGGCAAAGTCAAAACTTCAATCCTGACGTTCTCTCACGATCCAACTGCAGTCACGTCATCGTCCCTCACAAGATCTTATATTCGACCAAGACCTCAGTCCTCTGTTGTGACGAGCACAAATAATGGTGGCGGTAGTAGTTCTCCTTCTGTAATTCAACTGAATGCTTCCAACCACGGACCTTCGTATGCTTCACTCGTTAACGTGTCCATGCCTAACAATACGTTTGAAACTAATGCTCCTAACTGTACAGGTAAATTCGATGGACCTTCCCAGATTGCCAACAGAGAGTCAGAACGAGAAAAAGCTTCTCCTGTGATATTGGCTCGTGAGCCGTTTCCAACTGCTTCAACCAGTTTAAAAAATTCGAAAGTATTAGCAACTTACGTGAATGTACCTTCAAATAAGCAGCTTTCGATATCCGCTGACAGTAATTCATCTCTTCCAGAATCAACTCTAAATGACGGTATAGTGTCATTTATGGACTCGGTGTTTGATCTCAAGAACTGGTCTACGAACTATGCCCTCGGTGAGTCCTGTCTCACTTCCTCATTTCCTGACAAAAATACGACCGCTGTTGAAGTCCCTGAAGCACTAGAAAAAAGGCATTCTCGAAAGAGTGACCCTGTAGAAATTTTGCAAACGAGAGCTGCCATCCCTGAACCTCACATCCGTGCTATTAACAGTTATCATGCTAGCGATAAAACTAATCCCAAACGTTCATCTACGAACAAATCTTCCGTTCCTACTCGCCCTCCTTGCGAACAGGATTCGGCCGTGAATTCAGGATTCAGTGCACCATTATTGAGTTCCATAGTTAACAATCAATCATCTTATCGCAAAAGTGACCCTGAGAAAACTGTGGTTGAAAACCCGGAGAAGAGTCTCTTTCAAATGCGCCAAAAGTCAAGTGCAAGAAGTTTCACTTCTCCAGGTACTTCGAAGGTCTTTACACCAGAAGAAAATGAGTCCTCGAAGTCGCTGCCAAAGCTCATGCTGCACGTGTATCACAATTACGATGTCGAACGATCACGACGCCGAAATGAGGATTGGCCAAGATTTGAAGGCGCTACGAAAGGTCGCGAAATTCAACCGAATTTCCTCGACGACTTCGTATTCTTGGCGAGGGACAAAACGCAGCAAGAGACCGAACCTTCAGGTTAGCTTTACATGACGTTAAAATCTATATGTATATTATATGTGACATACCTGTTTAAATTAAGGGTTGTGAATTTTTCATCTATAGGTCATATGTTCGATCAGTTGATATGCATCATAATATGATAAAATTGGAAGCTCAAAGGTACCTTTTTTGTGTTTACTATTCTTCTACTCTCAATTTCTCTCGTGTAAGATCTCTTATACTTTTGTTTTTCATATTTTGATTTCTAAATTTTCTGTGGTTCTATTCTACTGATCTGAATCGTCCATATGCGGGCAGCTTAGTCGCACTTCAAGTTCTCTCTTGCACCGGTCGCTTCTTGTTAGATATTTGCGTGGCGTCTCGCTGTGTGCCGCTAATACTGCCAGCGCCCGCCCGCATGACTAGTCAAAAGACTCATCGTGGAGTTGTCTGTGCCGTGAGATGAACGCAAATTTTTGTGATGTGCCGCGGGATCTTCTTGATGTCTCGACACCGCTATTCTGGAGCATCAGGCGTCCTGATAATTACGTTGATTACATCGAAACGTTGCATTTTCATAGTTGGATATTGCGTTTAGTAAAATGATTAGCATTTTTTATTTTAACATGTAATGAACTCGAACAATTCAAAAGGTTGAAAAATTAGAAGGGCGCGTCTCAGTGCTTATGCGCACCTTACGTTACGCGTCATGTCGGCTTCCGCGTCTCGGCACAATAATTCTTCATGAATATCAGACTATTTTTAACCAACGCTACAGAGCATTCATTTTGACGCGTTCAATTATAGCATAAACATAGGAAGGTAACGTTTTTTCTTATGCGTGAGAAATTATAGATATTATATACATATAAACCTGGATGCTTTACTGTCTTCAAATATTACATTTAAACTATCGTAATAATTTTAATTGAACTAAGTTCAATCATTTTATCTCTAAAATGGTAACGTTATTCAACTCGTTTTTCTTTTAGCAATTAAGCGCATGAATCGTGCTGTGCTGCAGCAATGTGATCGTGTAGATAAACTTCCGCTTTCACCACAAAAATGAGAAGCCTCTTTCACTGCTGGTCACCGTAAACAAACGGCCGTCACCAGCGTGTGCGGGGCGGTGACTTCTTTACTGTACTTTGCTTACATCGTCTCGTCTTGTCGTGTGAGCGGCGCTTGTGTTCTCTGTTCAGGCGAAAGCAATCATCCATGAAAAAATGTATAGAGTTCTGCGATCACCCGTTTTAGGTCCCGCTTGCCAGTGCTCCCAGTTTAGATAGGCAATAAAACATGAAAATAAGGTAGGAAATAGGCTGTTGGTCAACGTTTTTGCAAGATGGAAGTTCTGAATATGAGTGTCATTGTTCGGAATACGGTTAAAATTTTGTTTCGTTTTTATGTTCCTGCTGCAGGTCTTGCAACAAACATGTATCGCGATCATTCTCCAATTTGATGTAGTGAGAAGTATCCAGTTTGGAGGATACTTAAACACTGCCTATGTTTACTTCAAGGCTATACATGCCGTAGAAGTATTCAAAAGCTCTTTGAAAGAGCTTTTGGATTATTTAAGTGTTGCAAGAGTACAGACTCACTTGTAGTCAGAAAAGAGCTACAGACTTCATGTTGTAAGTTATGGTGGTTGTTTGTAAAAAGTTACTTTCTAAACTGACATTTTCTTCCATAGAATGTCCTTCACGAGTTCTTCTCTTCTTGAAATCAAGAAAATATTGCCCATGTAGTTGATTTCATTTGATTTTTATTGTGCTAATTTTGGAGAACTCTTTGGACGTCTTGCACTTGCAACGGAAACTTTAAATGTGATAGGTTATAGAGAAAGGAATTATAACGAGTAATATTAAGTGCATGCCATTGATCTCCATGCTGTGGTGACGTGTATGATAAGGTGACAAGTATATTTGAGAATTGAAGTCATAAGCATTTTTATGAGGAAAAATTGAATAGAAAAGCAGTTGGTATAAGTTAAGCAATGCATTTTTCATCGCCCAAAAATGAACGGAATGATGAAAGAAGAGTTCAATCACTGAGAAAGGTTTGTGAAATAGTATGAGCTTCCATAAAATGAGTAAAATAAAATATGGCTATAGGAACAAACCGTTTGGTCTAATCTTGGGCTGTTACCCATGTTTCATGCCGTATAAAGTTAAGGAATGAATCATAAGGCATGAATGAATCATGAGTCATAGCTTAATCACGAACAGGCACTTCAGTTGCGTATTAGCACCTCAATCACACATAGGCTCCAGGAGTTAAAGAAGGATGGGAGAAGGTTTAACAGTCATACAGTCAGTCATCAATTTTTTCATAATTACATGACTTAAAGTGTTCAATAAGTACATGACTCTTGGTACACAAAAGGTATATAATTCTTGGTACACATAAATATGATTCACGGTACATATAAACATGACTCGCAGTACACATAAATATGACTCACGGTACATACATATATACATGACTTGCAGTACACATAAATAAGACTCACGGTACATATGAATGTCACTTGCAGTACACATAAATATGACTCACGGTACATATGAATGTCACTTGCAGTACACATAAATATAACTCACGGTACATATGAATGTCACTTGCGGTAGACATAAATATGACATGCGGTACGCATAACTATAGCTCGTGGTACGCAATGATTATACGACTCGCTATACATGTCTCGCGATAGACAACTATTACATGACTCTCGTTACACATTAAATATATGACTTGCACCTAATGGACACTACGCAAGATACACTCGAGCTGGAGAAGGTTGGGCTTCGAAGTTCACCGACATCTAACATTTATTACTATTTTGACTAGACAAATAATCATGTTTGAGTACATCGATGTAGAATTGCAAGCTCAATGTTGGAACTTGGTTTCAATGAAGAAACAAAAGATGTATCAGCAAAAGAAACAGAAAAATTTCACTGTAATTAAAAAAGAGCAGAAGAAGAAGTGAAGCGCTTCACCAGAGTGCGGTCATTTTGATCATTTAATATAGGGGAAATAATGAAGAGATCAGAGATATGTAGGCGGTAGGCCTTGTGCAGTGTGAGGGAGCGATGTGAGGTGCTGGTGATGTATGATGCGATGGTGAGGTGGTGGTGTCATGTGATGATGTGAGGTGATGTATGATGCGATGGTGAGGTGGTGGTGTCATGTGATGATGTGAGGTGCTGGGAGGGGATTGGGGGGCCCATGCTGCTGGTGGGGTGCTGTCTAATATTAGATGCCCTGTACGTCTGCTGTGTGCAGGAGCGTTCAGAACTTCACACGCCCGATAAAATTATTGACACCGTCCGCACCACCGCATGTAGTAAACTCCATGACTCAACGTATTCATTTACCCTGCTTTTACCGGGCAAATTTGTGATTGCTTCATTTAAATTCGTTATCTAATTGTTGCATACATTTTTTTCGTGTGAGGTCATTCAAATTTTCGTTTCCGGGGATTAATACAAGCTTCTCTTGGGTAATGAAGTATAAAAATATGTCTGTATTCAACATGATTTACCTCACGGGCACAATACGCAGAAATGACTCGTATTTTATGTATTTTCATAAACTTCATTTTGCGTTGAATTCATATTAGGGAAAATACTATACCTATGAAACGTGTGTGTTTGTAGGCAACCAGTCGGTGGGCGTAGCCGACGTACTGGTTGCCAAGTCTACAATAGCGGGTATGATTAGATGGAGGTGATATTTTTCAACGGGAAGAAAACGTTTAAGTTGAAAATCTTGAACTGAGATGAAGTTATTCAAGGAAAAATTAAGTTACAGTTACGACTATTCGTCTGCAAAGTTCAGACCGTAGTAAATGAAAAAGAATAAAGTAAATTCCTGCAGCGTCACTGCAAAATGCGAAATTATTTTTAATTTCTTACCCGTTTTTGAAAAGGCATTAAAAAACGAAAGTACGTTATTTCTAAAATAGTTTCTGATAATTTAGTTGAGAGCTGTGTGCTTTACAATCGACGTTACGTCTTCAATTTGCCTTAATGTTATAGGCCAGATTATTGTCTGTTGTGAGTCATTTAATTATTGCGTAACAATGGTTACGCAATGTGCGTAACAATGGTTATATGACTCGTGCACCACGAGTCATATAACCATTGTGTATCACGAGTCATAGATGCTGTGTACGTAGAGTTACATACATAATAATCATGTAATGAGAGTCAAGTAATTGGTTATAGAAACAAACCGTTTGGTCCATTCTTGGGTTGCTACCTGTGTCCCATGCCGTCAAAAGTTAAGGCATGAATCATGTACAGGCCCTTAATCATGTATCATGTACTTCAGTAGCGTACTGTGCGCATGTAGTCAATTATGAGTGAGAGTATGGCTGTTTACTCTCTTTTCCCTCTCCTTCTTTACTCCTGAGACATTAATGATTGAAGTGCCTGTACGTGATTAAGGTGCCTGTGTATGATTGATGTTTTAGGTTTTTACGGCATGGGGCTTGAGTAGCAACTCAAGAATGAACCAAACAACTTGCTCCTGTTGCCAGATTCTATTCAGTTTTAATACTGAAGTTTTCGTGGCTTAATCGCCCTTGCATGAACTCAAGTCAGCAAGACAGTGATGCGATAACAGGACGTTAGAAATCAAGGGCAAGGGCCTTCAATGTTACTTCTGTTTCTTCTTATGTTCTAAATTCCATGTATATTTTAGTTGAGCGCACCATTAGTTCCGTAAACAGCTTTGTGACGTTGTTTTTAAAGTAGTATTTTTCAATTCTTGTTGAACGTGTGCTGTTGGCAGTGGTAAAAAAGATAAGTTTGTCCTTTCAATAAAGGTTTTCCTCGTTTAGCAAACTATGTTTGGATATTTAAGAAGAAATGTACTCAATCTTCTCGTATTCTTTTTGTTGCCTAGTAATGATAATGAGGAAGCGGATTATTACATCAATATCGTCGTGCGTATTTATTTCATTAAATTTAAATACTGTTTTAAAATGAGTGAGATTACGGTTTCGCTAATGTTGAGTACAAGCCTGAGATGCTAATTGTCGTTTTAAAACCTGTTTAGCCGCTCTAATCGTTTAATTTCCTTTGCGATTCTATTTTCCTTTGGAAACGCGGTTACTTCTTGAAAGTTTTGCAACGGCTGTCGAGTGTTAATTATATTACCTCGAATTGATGATTAGTATATTCTTCAATCCTTTTTCTGCATAATTATTTGACTGTGTTAGTGAGCAAGTGTCAGTACTAATATACAGTAAGTGGTTGATAAATCTATTTATACTTCTTGTAATTTTTTAGTCGTTTTGCTACTGCTTTCTTGCTTACTCGTAACGCTACTTCTGAAGCATAACGACGCGAGTCCGGTTGTCTTTAACGCAGAGTGCAAGTATTTCGCGTGACTTCAAAGAGAACAGCTTTCTACGAGCACGCAGGTTGTCTGTCCTAGTTCGGACCTGCTGCAGCAAAGAGCCAGTGTCGCTGCACTAGCCCAGCTGCCGCCTATTCATGAATGCATTTAGACGCTCTGTATATTATTAGGGCTGCAGCGGCGCTTGTTCTCCATCCCCCTCCTGTTGCCCAGCTGCTCTGTGTGTGACGCACAGACCTGACGCAGTCTTCTCGGTGGTGGTGCTTCTCTGTTGCCATCGACTTGAGTTTTTTTCCCTTTCAGCACCAGAACTTCCGTATTTTTTCTTGGTGGTTGTGTACCTTTATTTCCTCCGGTCTCTATTTTAACCTCCAGCACCAGTATGTCGGTATATTTTCTCTTGATGGTTGCGCTTCTTTGTTGCCATCGATCTCGATATTTTTTTACCTCCAGCACTAGTATGTCGTCACACTATGTATTGGTGCTGCTAGCACCACTTACAGTATAGGCTGGAGTCAGGGTCACAGAGTATGCAAGCGTCATGCTGCTCAACATAGTCATACCTCAGAGTAGGCCAGAGCGTGATGGTTAACACATTCATTGCGGTGTAACCCACCGGTGGGTCACTCAGGTTAGGTTCTATAATTTGTTCAAAGCTTTATAGTGACTGTATGTACAAAGTAAAGATTTGCACCGGCTAGGCAACCGCACTTAATGTGTTAAGCGTTCCGTGCAGTTTGTGACTTGTCTAGGAAAACTGACCAATTGCACATCGCACGTCTAAATTTAGTTTTATGTGGTGTTTTTTGTTTTATTTGGTATTTTTAATCATGCATTCGTTTATTCATTGCAGACCTTAACGAATTCTTGTCAGACCCTAAACGAACGCGTGTCGGTAGGGTCCAATATTGATTTCTATTAATATAATTCACCACCAAGATAATTTTCTCCTCTCCGTTTCAACTTTAAATACGACATGAAAGAATAGGTTGTACGTTTTTTTTTAATTTTGAACAATAAATTAGTGTTTGGAAATGGAAAGTAATAATTGTTAATTAATGCAATAGTGAAATAATGAGTGCCTTGGGAAGCGAAAAGTTTTCTTTCGCCCGTAGCGCAACATCCTCACAGAAAATGATGTCACTAAGTCTACGGGAATTACTCCCAAGATTTAACTATCTTATGTGATTTTTCTGCGCCTGATTTTTTACGTTAGGGTAAAAATAAGAGTATGGCAGCGTTGAAATATATGTCTGTATCAGTGACATCTATATTTTTGAATTCAAGCAATGGTGTCCTCTGCTTTCTTATATTACTGACATAAACGAGTCACGTTATTCTTGGACCCGCAACTGCTGTTTGCATTTGACGGTGTGGCGATTATGAGAGTAAAATGCTATTGTCGAAATCATGCAATTGAGCTACAGCCTCGGATCTTACTTGGTGCTTGCAATTGATAACGATAGATTTTTCCGCGTGTGTTCTAGTTCTCCATCGAGTATGTCATTATTGAGTGTGCAATTTCTGGCATACTTGCAACGAGCAAGTTTGACTTCACTAATGTAGTTCACTCGTCTCTTCCTGGCACTTTGTTTTATTTGACAAGTCTGTAGCGTGCCTTTCAGTTCAGAACTTTAGTAGCTTGCTAGTTGTTGTGCTGTGAGGTCGTGCGCTGCTCCTGACGAGCTTGTTTAAGTCACCATTTCTAACTCGTAGCTGAGAAATTCCCGGGCTGTTTGCCTGAAATAGAGGCTGTGATGAACATGAATTACATATTTTATAGCTGATGTATTGAACGTGAATTATATTTTTTATAGCCGGTGTAGTGAATATAAATAACACTTTTCCTAGCGCCTGTATTAAACATGAATTAGATTTTTTATGACGGGTTTAGTGAACACGAATTCCTATTTTTTGTTTAGTTCAACTTTTTCTGTAAAACATTTGACTTAAAATTGTGAGGTGCAGTTGTTTTTCAGTTGTAGAACCACTATCTAGTTGTGGCGTGATATTGTGTCGCTCTCATTGTATCACTTTAAGTTCTTGTAAATTATGAAGCAGGAGGAGACATAAATTACTACCGAAACTAAGAAAAAGTATAATTTCATTTCTTGGTAATAATTAAATTCATTGTTTGCTAACTTTTCGATGTTGTCGTATTAAGTTGTGTGTTCTCTGCGATATGGCATTGTAAAAATTCGCTTTCTAAGGAACACCTCTGCGCGTTTCGTTGACTTACTGCAATGATATAAGAATAATTAAAAGAATGTTTTTTTACTCGTGGAGTTTTTCAATCACACGTAAATTTATCTTCAAACTAAGCGTTTAGAATTTTTTTGGGAATTGGATCGAGTATCAGATAATAATATATAATCGTATTAAGCAGTGTAGCAGTGTCAGTGTAATTATTAGTATCAGTGTAGTTATCAGTGTCAATGTAATTATTCGTATCAGTGCAATCATTAGTCAGTATCAGTGTATTTATCAGTGTCAGTGTAATCATTAGTCAGTATCAGTGTAATCATTAGCCAGTATCAGTGTATTTATCAGTATCAGTGTAATCATTAGTCAGTATCAGTGTATTTATCAGTATCAGTGTAATCATTGGTCAGTATCAGTGTATTTATCAGTATCAGTGTAATCATTAGTCAGTATCAGTGTAATCATTAGTCAGTATCAGTGTAATCATTAACCAGTATCAGTGTATTTATCAGTACCAGCGTCACCATCAAGTATCAGTATAAAGTAAATGACAAAGTAAAGAATTTGTTACTGGTATGTGCGAGCGCAACATGATGGCCGGGCAACAAGTCTAGTGTGTGTGTGTTGCGGCAGCTTGACTGTAATCTGTAAAGCTTGATTTTGTGACTTGTTTTGTGGGTTTCTCTTGCTGCTGAGACCTCACACTTGCTTGTGATGTGCCGCTCTCCCTCCATCGCTCGTACATGTGGCGGAAAACTTCCTAGTTATTGGCCTCAATTTGCTCTATTTTTCGCAGTTTGGGGTATCTTTTCTGCGATTTTATCGAGGCTTAGGGGTTTTAGTGCGTACAGTGAAGTTAAGCACAGCATGAAAAAAGCTTTCCGACTCGAGCGACACGCTTGGTTTCTCTCCTATGAATAATTTTCTGCTTCCGAGCGTTGATTAAAAATTTAGACTTGTGTATTATGTACATCTTGACTTATATTTGTGCGATATTTTCTACTATGTACTTCCATCTCGTGGGAGTGGTTTGAGACCTGTATTGTGCTCTGTAGCTGCTCTGCTCTTGTGAAAATCACTGCCATAAAAAAGAATCCATTCCAAACAATCCTTCCTGTCGGTGCATTGAACTCCCTTGTTTGTTCTTGCAACGGCT
This sequence comes from Trinorchestia longiramus, assembly GCA_006783055.1. Taxonomy (NCBI): domain Eukaryota; kingdom Metazoa; phylum Arthropoda; class Malacostraca; order Amphipoda; family Talitridae; genus Trinorchestia; species Trinorchestia longiramus. The sequence goes on along the minus strand of VCRD01002269.1, from coordinate 50,363 downwards.
GCTTTCCCTCTGTGTCATCATGACGCTCATCCACCACCATGTGCTTCATCGTGATAGTTCTAGGCCAGTGGTTCCCAACCTTTTTATGATCAAGTACCACTTGGAGGTCCCGTACAGCCGCTGCGTACCACCTTGTTCCAGAGAGTACCTTCTGGTTCCTGGTTCACATTTTTGTGAAATAAAAAATAACAAAATAACAAATTGTTCATGACCCCGAAAGTGTTCGCGTACCACCTGGAAGGCCCTCGCGTACCATTAGTGGTACGCGTACCACAGGTTGGGAACCACTGTTCTAGGCTGGGCGTCATTGACTCGTGTCAACAGTCTAATTGTCACATTTCCTTCCTCAACATCATCGCTGCGTAGTGTCAAAGCTGATCTTCGTCCCTTCAATATTCCCTCTCTGCTCTTGTGAGTGTTTCTGTCAAGCACTGGTACTGCTATTACTCCAATATGTTATAGTATTCATACTATTCACTTCTTTTTGAGCATGTATAATTCTTCCTGAGCCTTGACTTTGGGAAACACTACTCCAAAGTTTAACACGTTGCCTCCGATTGCCTGATTGGTGTAAAACTTCACTTTGTACGCATAGTCACTAGAAGGATCTGAAAAAATTACAGAACCTAACCTAAGTGGTACACATACGTACCACTTTGGAGTCAACGTGTTAAGAGTTGTTTCTCTGCAAATTCAATCGGCTGTTATGCGCGATATTTTCATCACTTTAGATTTGGCTTTGGAGATCATTCAGGTTTGGCTTAGGATTTTGTATTCTACATACTTCCGTTATTAAATAGTCACAAATTTTCTGTGGTATTTCAAATGTAATGGTTAATTTTTCGTTTACCGTGAAACGTGTTCGTACTCATTCTTGAACTTGAACATCGATATCACCATGGTTAGAGAGTGTGGCCCTACGCGCTAATGCGGTTGCTCAGTATCGTATCATGACTGGAAGTGTGTCTGTTGGAATGCCCCGTCCAAATGCTAGTAGCCTGAGTACAGGAACGAGGGCAACGAAGACGCACAGGGCGAAAAAATAATCCCGAGGAAGAGTTGCTGTTTCCTAGGACGTGACGCTTTGTGAGAAAGGAAGAGGTAGAAGGAGAATAAGGTTTTAAAGGTTAATTACGGGATGCCTTGAGAGAGACCTCGGTGCGTCCAAACGAAGAACTGAGAAAATGTAAGGTTGAGTTAGAAGCTTTAGGTCATTCCTCGGTTATCCTGTGGAGAATGCGGATGAATTGAACGCTATCTTCGAATCTGTTAGCTTTTAAATTTGATTATACAACTTAGGAGTTAAATTTTTCGTGTTTTTTTTTTACATATTCCACATTTAGGCGGAAAGTGTTGCATTTTACATTCCATATTTTGATTGCCAGTAGTGAGAGTAATAAAACTATTGAGCGAGATGCGGCGCTGCGATCTCGCCTATAAACAATAAGGAATATTAAGAATGCGTAGCAATAATATTATCACATAAAACGATGATTATGTGAGCAGCACGGCGGTTCAGGTGAGAGACAGGAATGCACACCTGTGGTGTTCCAAGCGTGTGGGGCCCCAAGCGTGTGGGGCTTGGCAAGAGCCTCGTGCGCTACCTTGAGCTTTCCTTCGTCAGCGCCGCCGGCTGCAGCCACAGACCTCCTACTCTGTCGCCCATATATTGACACAGTTCTGACTCATAGCCTTGATATCGGTGCTATCTACTTAGGGCTGCCAGCGTTCTGTGTGGCGTGTTTCCGTGTTCATTGTAAACATTGGTTTTCCATTTTTTGTACGTTTGATTTTACGAGAAATTAGATTTGGTTTTACGAGCGTTGCTGTGGAGGCTAATGTAGCTTTCACTTGAATGCCGTGCACAAAAGTTGAGAGCCCACATTTTTGTTAACACTTGTTTCTCCTAGGCGGTCATATTTCGCTTATTTGAAAAGCCTGTATACGGAAGTAAAATATACTAAAGTTTTTTCATTACTAAAAATTATTGGATGGAGAATAATTCAGTTATTTTGATATCCATTCTTATTTCTCCATTTTTTTGCAGCTTATATAGAGTTGAAAATAAACATGATAACCTTGTTAGCCGGGCGTTACTCTCAGAATCGTTCGCTAGAACACTGAAGAATTCTGCTGTTTGTCTCTAATGCAACGCCTTCACGCTCGTCTTTGTTTCAAAATTAATAACACAACGTTCCAACCACGACTTATATCAACCTGCATACAAGCAACGCGCTGCTCTCTCCAAATGAAGGATATAGAAAATACTTCGTACCTGATATTGCTTGCCGTCCTTGGGTTTACTAGGCTCACGGTCACTATTGTTTACGCATCTTAATCATATCACATTTGTGCATTTGTTTTTCCCGCATATTCCTTTTTTATCATACCACAGTCGAGTGCTTTGTCGTGGTCGCCTGTATATATTTCGTATTACCACTCGTTCGAATACTTCATGGTGGTCGCTCGGATGTATTTTTGATGATACCCTACACTTGGTTGTGGTGGCCAGTATATTTTCTCCATCATGCTCATATTTGTGGCACTTTGATGATAAGGGCAGTTGGCAATGACGCGTCTGCGTTATGGCTCTCCACACTCTGATAAGAGCAATATGCTCGCCCCTCTGCCGTTCCGTCGCTTCACCAACTACCCTCGCATCTGTTTGTCTTAGCCTCGTTCTATCTCAGACTTGATCTTAGTTGTTTGTTTGGATGCAGTGCTTCCTTTATGAGCTTTTACGCGTGCTTGCTTCACTATATTATTATTTTGATGCAAAAGGAATGTGTTTTGTTTTAATCCTTTGCTGCCTAGCGGACAAATTCGACGGGAGCCACAAAACTCCATATACTTGTGTATTAGAATATTAGTTTGTAATCCAATGTATTCCAATAATGGCTTAGTTTCCTCGTTTTATTCGAAGGTCATAAAAGCATTTTTAGGCTCAGCGAATGGGAACAACTTCAGTGTGTTGTTATATTGAATTTTATTAATATGAACTTATACGTTTGTTTTCAATAATTTTAGCAAGAAAGGGTTAAGACTATGCGTAATTATAACTTTCTTGACAATTATACTGATAGAAAAAGATGCTAATTGCATGTATCGTTCTTATATCTGGGTGAGTACTCGTAATCGAGTCTTATATTACTTCATTAAACCTTGGCTATGAGTCACGAAAATAAGGCTTTCAGTTCAACAAATGAAAAAAGCATTTGGCTCAGCTCTGTGTACCTCAATTGTATCGGTGTGCCAAAAACCTCGTGTATTTCGCGAAGAATAATAATTGTAATACCTCCCGTATTCATGGTATCTATGGCTTGTGCCAACCGACATCTAGATCTTGCCTTGAAATCACATTAATTACAGTCAGTCCCTGGGCTGTACCGACCGTCAGGTGTGCTGGTCTTAATGCTATCGTCGTACTAGAGTCACGGTCCAATAAGCTGTGAAATGTTGACTGGGATTTTCAGTGAGGCGTAGATGCAACTGTCCCAATGAGTTGTAGGAGCTCAGTGTCCTGTTCAATTAGAAGTTAATAAGCCCCATTCAATGAGTTTCTAATGCTCTCTGTCCACTTCACTTGAGATTTTGTACAGCCAGTAGGTAGTAGAATAAATTTAAATGCTCGTTACTGGTCTGAAATTAGAGCACGCTGCCCCTCAGTTTCAGGTGTAGTTGAGAATTGGCGCTACAGCCAACGGTCGTTCGAGTCGCAAGCGCTGCTCCGTGAATAATTGTGTAGCGTATCATGGCTAAGTAAAGAACTTGTGCTTACAAATTGTTATTCGCTTTAAAGATAGGGTGGACAGCTGAATGAAAAGTGCAGATATTAGCTCGGCGTCAGTACAAAATGGCCTTGAAAAATTCATAACGAAAATCGCCTGATTGTTTATATGGGTGCCTATTTTTCAAATGAGCTTGGAATCTGGTCGAAAATTTGCAGTTCTCTTCAGTAAAAAAGAAAATTTCAGTAAAGAAAATTCTGAAGAGAAATTTCAGTAAATTTTTCAGTAAAGAAAATTTGCAGTATACTAACGGTGTTCGTATACTGGCCACTAACGTTCAAACGGTTAATGATGAATGTCATGTACCGATTCGTGACAGCTGGTTCACTCAATTACTTTTATCGTGAATTTGTTTTGCTTTTGAAGTGTTTGAAATGTGTTGCAGAATGATTTCAACAGTTTTTTTATTTCATTTTTAGTCCAAGAACTTTTGAACTTCAATTGCTTTTCTATCAGAAGCAGAAAACATTTCATCAACCCATGTCTCGACTTCATTTTCAGGCTTTCCCTTTCAAATAGTCACCATGACTACTCGCTAAGTGGCAGCAAAATGCTTAGGTTTGTTCACTGTAAAACGATTCTATAATGTGGACCTAAGCACCACAGCCTGCCCCGAGGTGTGTTATGTCATCTCCTGACCCAGACGACGCTAGCAAGGACTTCAGCAGTGACCCTCTGTATCTTCTGACTTCAGACTGCACCAATCATCCATGTGGAGCTGATGCTGCTGCTGCTACTGCCCTGCCTGCACGGCCGCCTGACTCTGTTTTGAAGTCGCCCCTTCTGTCTCGATGTGGTTTATCTCATCTGCGGTCTCGAAACTCTTCGCCTGCCAGACACTGTTCACCCTCCGTAGTTAACCCTCAGGATATAAACTGTTCATCCCGACGTCATCCGTCTTCCCGGTACAGCCCTCCGTCACAAAACTGCTTATCCCGCCATTCTTCTCCGTCCCAAAATAGCCGTTCTCGCTCTTCCCCGTCCCGAAACACTTTCCTGTCTCAACACTCTTGTCCGTCCCAACACTCAACTCGGTCACTAGTCTGCCGCGACAGCTCACCATCTATCACGCGGTTGCCGCCTCTGTCTCCTCTAACCTCTTTGAAATTTGGTACGGGTCGCTACTTCTGCACCAATATGCCTTCACCACTGGCTGTGAAGGACGAAATTGTCCCTTACGCCAACTGTCGGTCGACCAGTCGTCCAGAAACCTGTTCTCGGTCTAGGCGCCAGCACCAAGATACTAGACCATGTCACCAGGAGTGCAGCTACCAAGATGGCGTGCTGTCGAAGTGTGTTGACACTCCCAGGATGACTCATGATGTCTGTCACTTAGACTATAATGACCGCTGCACAGAAGTGCTCTCGCCTGTCGCCCGACATCGTCGTAATCTAGGCAGATATTCGTGCTCTCCTGCTCGTACCTGCGCCCAGAGGTGCGAGTCTGTGTGTTGTCACAACGGCGATGCAAGAAGCACAGCCAATTCTTACGTGGAGAGATCTTGTGACGAAAATTGTGACGAATGCGAACAGCAAGAAGCTTGTGACGATGATTCGACCTCATCTGAGCACTCAGAATCATCTCTTACGAATGATAATGAAGGTAATTTGAAATCTCTGAATTGTGCTCCCGCTGTGGTCGATAATTTATGTCAATACCAGTATATTATATTGTATCATATTGCACCAACTTCAGAATAGTAAGTTACTGCAAATTTATGTTACTGTGATAGTATTATGGCGATGATGGAGTTATTTATTGACTTTCATGTATTTTATTTCTATAGGTGTCTGAATAAACAAAGTGTAATTTAATCTCCAAGTTTGATGTCTATTCGTGCTCTGAGATAAAACTGTTTTTCCACGTTTTCCATTTTGTAAGCAGCTAACATGTATGCTTTAAAAAGACATAGATTCTAAAGTGTTTATTTCTTGTGGCACTTCAGCTAAGGACAAGCTGAGAGGTCTTGGCGGCATGTCAAGACTTCATTTCACTCACCCTAAAAAGTACGCTCGGCTCGCAGTTCATCAGTTAACAGACGCATTTTGGTGTCATCTCTAGTTGGTGCTGCTGATGCTAATGATGCTGCTGTTACTGATGCTACTTATGCTGCTGTTACTGATGCTACTTATGCTAGTGATGCTGATGCTGTTGCTGATGCTAATGCTAATGCTGCTGCTGTCGCAGCTGCTGCTAATGCTGCTGCTGTTACTGATTCTGTTGCTGATGCTGCTGCTGCTGATGCTACTGCTGATGCTGCTGCTGATACTGCTGCTGCTGCTGCTGCTGCTGCTGTTACTGCTGCTGCTGCTGTTACTGCTGCTGCTGCTGTTACTGATTCTGTTGCTGATGCTGCTGCTGCTGATGCCGCCGCTGCTCTCGCTTCATCCTCGGTGTTTATTAGTGCTTATTTACGAGCGTGGTCTGCTTATTTTAGCCGACGAGCTCGTATGTGCCTGTACACTTGTGATGCTGCTGGTCTACGGCAAAATTTCCCCCATACTGTCAGCATAGACCGCCGGGTGCATTTTACGACACGTTTTACATGACCATTCTGATTGTCATTTCAATTCCTCTGACTTGAACATCAAGTTGTGCTTCATAAAGTGATGGTCGTTTGCCTGTTTTATGGATAAAATATTATGAATACAGCGTTTGAGGTTGAAAGCATGCTTTCAATTTTTCTACCATCAACAGAATGAGCAAATGATTGTTTAACCTGTGACAGTCAGATAATCATTTGCTTTCTATTTGTTTAGGTAGCATGATGGGTAACAGTTTTGAACTACGGAAATTTGTCGATGCTACGGTTTCACGTTTGAATAGTTCAACGAGTGGTTCTCTTAAAATGAAGTGATCTGTATAGAAATTTCATATTGTAGCTCAAGTTTAGCACTCATAATTGGAAATACTTTTTCGAAGTTGGGATAATTTTAAGGCCATTGTGTAATATGAAGGGGCGAACTTTTTAGTTGGTTTTCTTTGAAAATCTTATCAAGATCTATCAAAGGCTCCCATCTTCGCATGCTATGTGGTGTAATAGTGCACGTTTGAAATTGAGAATCATGACTTTACTATCCCTTGAATGACTGCATTGTATACATAGCTTCTTGTGGGCATCACTGCGCTGTAATTTTGCGTTCTCACCTGGTTTGGAAGAAACAAGTTTTTGATCAACCTGTACGGTACGACACGAGGAATTTTTGCTTTTGTGTAATTTATTGTACGTGTTCGTGTGGTGTTGACTGTAGGTGCTTGACGCTTGTTGCTGCTACTGTTATTGCTGCTGTTGCTGCTGCTATTGTATTGCTGCTGCTGCTGTTGCTACTGTTATTGCTACTGCGGATGCCACTGTTTTTGCTGCTACTGCTACTGTTATTGCTGCTGCTGCTGCTGCTGCTGCTGCTGCTACTGTTATTGCTACTGCTGCTGCTGCCACTGTTATTGCTGCTACTGCTGCTGCTGCTACTGTTATTGCTGCTGCTGCTACTACTGTTATTGCTGCTGCTGCTGCTGCTACTCAATGTTGTTCTAATTCATCGACGGAAAACAGATGATGATAAACGTCGAAGCGTGCGTGTTTTCCAGTCAGTATTTTTACTTGGCAAGCTGTATACATCCTTCTCGTTGTCGAGAGAATTTAAATTTTGATAGGTGTTTCAAAGGATTCTTTAGTTTTCAATTCTGCTTTCTTCCTTTTGGGGAATCTGTTCTGTCGTTTAAAGGTTATTTATTCACACCTTGATCAGAGTTTTTTTCTTTATTCTTCATTCTATTATTTCCCTTATTTTCACTTCTGTTCAATTTCCTTCTTTCCTTTTATATTTATTACGACATTGACTTTGTAAATTAGCTAGGCCTTTCCTTCGACCCCACAGACTCTCACACCACCGCGGAAGATCGCATCAGTGTAACTTCGTTGCTTCCATCGCCGCTCGAGAACCACTTCACTCGGTTGGGCACTCCTCCAGACACCCGCCGATTACTAACTCAATCTAATCGAGTTTCCTCTCAAAAACCACCATCCGCTCCTAAGTACGGGCCAACAGAGCGCTGTTCCGGCAGAGACGAAGTCCACTCCACTCGTGGTGGAGAACACAAGGACAGACACCGTGCTGATCATCAAGATGGATTCTACTACAGAGACGGGAGCGTTGACAGGAGGGAAGGGTGCTTGAATAAAGAACATCATCGCAGTCGTGAGTCTTCTCTTGACAGGAACTCGCTTCCATTTCATGCAAACACACCAGCAGCACGTCGACTAAGCTTCGATGACGCTGGAGAGAATACCGTCGTCTCTGAACCGTCTTGCTCCAATCATTGGTTGACGTGCAGAAGTTCAGGCCCCCTGCGGCACAGCTACCACGAGGACCTGGCCACTTCCTCGCTTGGAAGACGGCACAAGCGGGTCAACTCGCGGGAGAGACGCAAATCTTCAATGGTGTCGTGCCAGTGCAGCAAGAATGTGCCATCTGAAAGTGCACTGTGCCAAGGTACCTTTAGCTCCCCGAGTTTGGCTCCTGACTTCGGGTGCTGTGAATGTCATCCAACTGATCGGGGGATCCCTAATGGGGACCACCGGTGCATCTGTGGGGCTCCTCACTCCGACGGGGATGGTGGAACAAGAGGGTGTTGTGGTGGGGATGCAAGACTCCAGGTGGGTGGTAAGAATGATTTAAACTTCCACCTTCACCATCATCACCATGATGATGATGACCTCCCTGATTACATCCCTCTCTGGAGCTGCCATACTAATTTGGTTAGTAAGATCGCTCTCGTTTTCCTGGAAGATTTTAAATGGTGATTGACGTGCATGAATGTACAAAGAATAATTGCTTTATTACCGACCTTCTGTCAGTGCTAGTCAAGCTTTTCTGATGTTGTTTTGAATGTCTTAAACATCTGTGGCTTACAGATATAAAGAAAACACTCGTAAGTCAAGTGATTTCCCATGGCGTTTCTGCTCTGTTTCCAACAACCTACTCTGTGATCAAATTGTTTTTGATGTTACGTGTAACTGTACTGTCCTGTTATAATTAAGTTTTAACTGTTTTTACGGATACAGTCTTTTTGTGTTATGCCCCTTTGCCTCGAGTTGCTATATCTTTCATTTTTCTGTGATATATATGTAGCTAAACTTAGACCTGTAAGAGGATGTCGTCGAATCAAACATCAGTACACTAATCTCTTCAGTGTAATTCCACTCTCTGGCTGTCTGACTTTCAAAAGTATGCTCAAAATCTTCCTAGTAGAGTTTCCATTTTTTTGCATATTAGAGGACCATCTTAGTATGGACAGCACTTTTCTATAGCAATTGAGATGCAAGACCCTGACGTCTACCGAAATGATGTTGTTAGTCTCTTGAAACTGAGTTAGTGGATAACGATTGCAACAAATTTAGCGACTCTAATGACTCTTTCCTAAGCATTTATAGAAGTTTTCTTGTACTTTGTATTTGTACATGACATTCCTCCGTGTAAATATTCGTGTTTCTACCATTATTTACGTAGAATTCCTATGCTGTGAGGAATGAATCATTCTAACAATTTTGCTTGTTGAAAGTTCCTACTTGCGATTCAATATTTGTTTCTAAAATGGCTTTACATATTTTAATCGTGTACAGATTATAAGTTACCTCGTGCTGCTTCAATGTTGATGCGTTTGTCAGGTCAATTCTGGGAGGTGCTCTTGTACAGAAAACAATATAATTTTACTCTTACATTCAATCCATCCATAATTTTTTGTTCATTAAAATCTCCATTTGTATGCGGTAGTGGCGAACATTTCGTTCACTTCTAAAGTATAAAATTAAGTGTTGCGTGGATCGAATGTATTTGACTTGTTCCTTTGAATTAAAATGTGTGTGTGCCAATTCATACAATAAATTATTGTGTGTTTTATTCTACACCCCTTTGTTTGTTTAACCACTTGATTCCGATTTGCTATTTCTGTTGTTTTTGTTTGCAGTAGTCTTGTTTAGCGTAGTTTTTAGTCCTGATATAAGCTTAATTTTTCTTGTCTTAAATGTATTTTTAATCTATTTATATCCGCCGAATGTTCTTATGTGTGAACTATGTACTAGAGTAGTATGTTTTATTTTTTCGTTTTTATCGTTTTTATGATTTAACAATACGCTTAACATGTGCTACCGTTTTGAAATTTCATATCAAATTTTCGGAGGAGCTTTATGCGAAATTCCCAGAGATTTGATCAATTTTTTCGAGGTTGCTCGACAACTGGTAAACTTGATACCAGTTCAAAGCTCATTATTTGATAGTCATGAGAGAGTCGCACCATGATTACGGCCAATGTAACTCAACAGTAACGGAAATAATGTGCTTGCCTCTAACGTTTTTGTATTGTAATGCGTTACTCCACTGTCATGAAGGCCGGTTTATCTTCATTTTGCATGCAGTTATGTATGGACATCTGAGCTCTTCAGGAATGTGAACGAATATCCATGAGTATCTTTTGGTTGCCAAGTATTCGCGGGATGATAGAATGAAATTCCGATCGGGAACTAACCCATTCTACAACAGACCATGTAAAGTTATTTTTTTGAACTTAAGATCTCAAAGTACAATACGCTGTTCAGGAACTTATTTTTCAGGCATTTCTTATCATCCGTTAAAATTTACTATTTCGTTCAACTTTTTTGATCGTGTAATTTCTTATTTCACTCACTCCCGCAGAGCTAAAATTGTTCAAGCAGCCACATCAACTACAGTTATTTTAACCTATTTGCTTCTTATTTAAAACTCGTATAGTTTACACATGGCCGTCACAGACAGTTTAATAACTTGTGAAATTTTGTGTGCGCCTCGTACCCTGGACTTGAGTAGATTACCAGAAATTCTGCTTTAAATTTTAATGGTTTTTGCTTGTGTATGTTAACAATTTGTGCTCACATACTTCAAGTGTAGTTGTGTTTGTTTTAATAGCCTATATTTCTAGTTGTTCACTCTTTAAACTGTATATAACATACAGATTAAAAACTTGATGGTCATGTTGCTGTAGTTCAGTTGAAGGGAGTTGGTGATCTGTACATAGAATCATTGTTGCTGTTCTGAGGAAGAACAGCAGTTCAGCAAATGCAGAACGAAACTTGCGTCCGTGCGGTTCTTTATTCAAACACCTCAAGTAACTTCTATAGAACTCTAGAATTGAGTGTCTCTGTCAGTCAAGACTCAGTTGCTAGATACGTTTCAAATTCTCTATGCTGGTTGAAAAAATTCAATTAGTTTTTTTGCACTGCACAGGAATGCAGCATTTTCATTAGCAATTAATTGCTTGTGTGTGATCCCCACAGTGTTTCATGTACGATATCAAGCTGTTTTGCAGTAATACATTATGTCGATGATTAACTTTATTTTCGGACGTGCGTTTATGATAATAAAAAAATCATAGACATTTTCACAGTGCTAACTTGTTATCAAAAAATCCCCTCATAATTCCTCACTTTTCATCAGTGTCTATGTGTACGTTTTATGCATAGAGGATTTTTCGATTGATGACTTTAGGAAAGAAATTTGAACACAATTCTACCGAAAATTCTGATGCTAGATATTGAAATTATTCAATCATTGCCCTCTATAGGGGAGGGGTAGGTACTAGGCAGGATGGTGTAAAGAACCGTGAACTCTGTTGTACACTATTGAAAGCAAAAGTTGCGAAAGAAATTCTTTGATATTCTAATAACAACTTCGTAGGTTTTGTAGAACAATTTGATAGTTCGTCGTTTCTCGCTTTGTGCCAAAAAATTGTGTTAAATTAAGTTGTAATTGGGATTGTATGGTGTAACTGTATGCGTAGTCTGTTTACTTTGTCTAGACTAAATTTTAATTTCAAGCATCTGCTATGTATTCCACTGAATGCCGTACATACATAAATGATCTCTGAACCAGCTTTGCCTGTGCAGTACCAAGGGCGAGGTGACAAGCTGCGAGACCTGGAGACCAACAAGCTGCGAGACCTGGACAGCAACAAGCTGCGAGACCTGGACACCAACAAGCTGCGAGACCTGGAGAGCAACAAAAGCAGTTTGGAGCTTCAGGTGTCTGTGTTGGCTGAGCAAGTGGAGGCGCAGGCCGAGAAGATAGCAGAGTTGGAGGCACAGCTGCACGCAAGGAGCAGACTGCTTGTCGAGACCGAGGAAAAGCTGCAAAAGGTGGGATTTGAGCTCTTGAGGTAATGTAAGAAGCTGGATACCATAACCTTTGAACACCTCATTGGTGGCCGGACGCAGCTGTCGCGTGTTAAAATTGAGGTAGAACTTCAGAAAGTGCTTTAGGAATAGATTTTTCTAAAATGAATTCATTTACCAGAGAAGGGGCTGAGAAGACTGTCATCCCACGCAACGTGTCTTCAGCTGTACAGGAACCATATGACTATTATTCACACATCTACGGTTATTAACTACTGAAATGACTTAGTTTCAATAAAAGTTCACGAGATTAGCTAAAATTGAAACAATTGAATTGACGTTTGTAATTTAGAATGAAATTAACTTTTGAATACTCATGGGTAAGCTTAACGAAGATATTTCGGTAGACATAACCTGGGTAAATATAACTCCTGCCGCCTTCAAAAAACTCCACAAGGAAAGTGAGCGCTTCTACCTGTAGAGATTGTACTAATTGAGGTGCTCCGTGCCACAAGGGCGAAGACGCCACAGCGAAAAAATTCGTTTTCTAGGGTTTTGTAATCTCACAGCCGAGCTTTGTTTCAGTGCCCTACATAGTGAGACCAAGCACACGTTAATATGTGCATAATTAATTTTATGATGGGTATTTCCATTCTGCAAACTTTATATGGCGATTACTCAAAACTTGATTTTGGCATCTTCGCCGTTGTGGCACGCAACGCCTCAATGTACACAGAGCTAGAGAGGATCATTACGTAGCAGCTGTTTTCAAGTAAAATACCAGAACCAAAACCTAATTTTTGAAATCTAAATAAAACCTGAAAGTCTTGTTCCAAAAGTGGAGTTCTTAGCCAAAGATTACTGGTGTCTGTCCACTGTGCTGTTGTGAATGGAAAATTCATTACATTTATTTTTCAGCTGGCCATTGTTGAAGGTTACAAATTTACGTTGTTGAGTTTTCTTCCATAGCCTCAGTTTGCTTTCTTTGATATCACAGTCATTGTAGACCAGTATCTGCCTTTTTTGTGTCTAGAGAGCTAGACACAAAAGTGCACTATTGTGTGCACAAAACGAAGTGCACTATTTCTCGATGACTAAGATCAAAAACCATATTGCACGAAACGAGCACTTGTTTAGAAAGGGACTTGTGAAATTGCAGGAGGTGATGGCAGTGAGTGGACTGGAGACGCAGCGACTCCAGCTGCTGAGTGAGCTGAGCAATCTGCAGCTGCAGCACGCAGCTGCGTCCAGCTCAGCTCAGCACGGACGGTCCGCGCAGCTGCAGGTGGGTGTCCGCGCAGCTGCTCCCCCTCCTTGTGTGGTTTTGTCCTCCGCCCGTGATACCGAGAAAATCTTTCATGCATGCGTTTGTTTTATGCTGGAATTTATCTTGATTTGCTAGTTTCCTTCTGATTTGTATTTTCCCAATGGTCTATTTGGACCAAATGGAATTTTGTTGGTTTAAGGTTCTTTGTTGTTTATTGAGTGGAAGCTATCCTGATCTGTTGACGAATATCGCTCATTATATCATAACATTCTTAGTGCATTTAGTTTAAATCTTCACTTCACGCTGTTGTTTTCATGTCCGTTTTACAGCGGGATGTTTCACAACAATTGAACAAAAGTCCTACGGTTCTCCAATAACCTTTAATATTTACTGAACGCGAGCGCTTCGTTCCAGTCACCAATTGATGAAGGCAATGTTCTAAAAGATGAATTATTTTGATGGCCCGGCGTTAAACTAAAAGCTGTGAACTGCAACGACTTCAATTTGTGCTGTAGGTGACGGACTGATTTAGGCAAGATAAAAGCAATTTATTGCTTACTATATTCCGAACACCCATCTTGTGGTTAGAGGGAAAATCTGGACTGTTTTTGCACGTAAATCTGGATTTGTCATTGATTAACTGATGCTGTGCTTCATATATTCGTGCATAAAATGAGTGAAGGTGAATGAAAATGAGTCAAGATGAGAGAAGATGAATAATAATAAAATACTTGAAGCTTTCAGAGGCACTCGAAATTATGCGGATTAGTTGTATGTTGACTTACTTCGAAATATTAGTTCTTCAGTTTATGCATGAACGACAGACACTCATACTAGAGCGGATTTGCTGGAATTTCATCAATCTGGAAAAGTTTCTTGGTCACGAACTTAGAGATTGTGGATATTTTTCTTACTCTCGCCAGTTCTGGATGAAGATCAGGAATATATTCACCTTTAGTTTCGCTCAAAAATTAAACATTCAGTGAGATGTGCACATAAATTCCATTTAGGGCGTAGAAAATATGTTCTGTGGTTATTTTGCGTGAAATTTTACTACGAGTTATCAGTGCTTTAGTGCACGTCATTTCTTTTTTTTCGTGTGGTTTATTTTAATATGGCAGTTATATTTTATTTTGTAAATTTCAGGCTTCGCTTTGGAGCTGGGACACGTATCTGATTATAATTGGAAAAACAGTTTTGAATGTGTTACCTGTAGGCTCATTCTATACTCAAAAAACGCACAATAACTGCTCGTTACATGTTCATTACTAGATTACAAGCTGAAATATTGAACGTTTCGCTTCTCAGACTCGGATCCTTTTAAGATTATTTTGTTGGGCGATGTACATAAAGACGCACGTGTTTTATATTGCTTGCATACTTCTATGCTTGCGTCTTTCATTAATGTTAGAGTGATTCTTGTTTCGCGTGTTTTTAGTGTGTGCTTTAGCGTGGAATTTCCACATGCTTTAGTTATGTCGTCTCTTCTGCCTTCATAGTGGTTCCTTACCGTCCTTGCGATGCCTCGGTCAATTTACTTTCCCTTATAATATCACAGAGTCGAAATTATTACTGACATCTAGAATATGGAATAGTCACTTGAAGGCACCTTTATGAAGTGAAGGCTTCCCGAGGGCGGCAAGGTTCACACTGACGCATGCGAGTTAGTGTAGCGTGTATAATGTTGGGCCCCCACTAGGGGGCGGAGCGAGGTGCCTTCGACGCGACCACATCTACTCCTCTACGGTCCTTCGGAGCGTCTCCTTCCGGCTCCGTAAGTAGAGACTACTTCTCATCTTGTAAACGTTGCATTGCTGTTCTGCCATTTCGGTAAGTAAATGACACTTTTTTCCAGTTAACGATACTTTTTTTTGCTCAGTTAACGATACTTTTTTAGCTTAGTTAACGAGACTTTTTTCCAGTTACCAATACTTTTTCGAAGATATATTCATTATTTTCATCGAATTTCACTACGGACGCGGGTCAGTCTTAGCACGTGTGACATGTTGAGCTATTCGAAGATACTCTTGTTCATTATGTATCCAACGAAAAGGTCCAAGGTTTAATTAACTTTAACTTTTTCTCTCAGTGTTAAGAGGGTAGCCGTTAAACAAGAAGAGTCTATTGCATACAGATGAAAGAAGTGGAGAATGCGTACACACCCTGACTCAGGAAGACCCTCGTTGTATCTCTGTCCTGCCATTGCATGGACGAAACTCAATTCTAAAGCAGATGCACTTCAGATTACAAACAGTTCAAGTTTGTACTGTGAAATTGTTTTTCTTTTTGAGCAAATCTTGAGTGCATAATTTTTTGCGATAAAAGGTTAGGAGTCTCGTGTCCCAGTAACATTACAAAATGTTTTTGTAAATTGCATATGTTGTATCGCAGTGTATGATAACTTGGTTCTTGTAGGGTTAACCTAACAAGCATCTCTTCATATGGAAGTCATGCATCACATAGTTTGTATCTCAGTTGGTATCTAAAGTATCTTCATTTATGAAAGATGACGTTAGAACAAGCTTAATTGTCCGCCTGTCTCCTGCCGACATTGCTTTTAATTAATAAGGTTGAGTTTCTGTCCAGTACGTAGGTCAGACAGAACAAGAACCCACAGGCCACGGTGAGTCTAGAACAAGAGAACTGTACGTCTAAATTTACTCTAAAAAACGTGCGCACTAACAAAAAACAAAAATTATATTCTACGTTTACAGAAATATTTATCACACTCGTCACTCATATACAACTCTTTCCCCTCACACCCAACTCTCTCCATCACGCAACTACCTCCCTCACACACAACTCCCTCCCTCACGCTCAACTCCCTCCCTCACGCTCAACTCCCTCCCTCACGCTCAACTCCCTCCCTCACGCTCAACTCCCTCACATACAACTCCCTCACTCACTAATCCCTCCCTTACTCAACTTCCTCCTTCAGCTGTCACCAAGCCTGGCAGGATTTGCATCTCCGTCACCGTCTACGTTGAGCGGTCTGTCCTCCATCACCCCTGCTGGCTCACCGGCCTCTGCAGCGGCTACCATGCAGCTCTATGGCAAGATGCAGGAGACACCTCGCAGTTACACTGCACCCAGGGTGTGTGCTGACACTTCTTTCTTTTATGCAGACGTTTTATTGTGAACTTCCGTGTACAACTGTATATAACATGAGATTTTACATACATACGCGAGTTCTTTCTCATAATCATTATTATTCTTCTCTTAAGAAAATTGTTACTCTATCACAAATGAGTTTGCTCTCTCAAAAGTATGTTTGCTCTTTCTCAATTATTGCTGCTCACAAATGTTACTGATATTATGGTCTTGGACGAATATTATTCCTGCCTCCTTTTTTTCCCCGTTTATATTTAAAATCTGGGCTTCATTTTTGAGTTTTCTTCCCAAATTGCTTTTTGAGTTATATCGATGGAGTATAGGACGGTCAGAATTTTTCGGCTATATTTTGATTTAGCAGAAAATCAGGCATTTTTAGTTAATAATTACATAGTACGTACATATATTCATTGGGTTTCTGGTTGATATTAATAATAACTACTTACTAATTTGACGGAAAAAATCGAAGCTTCACTCAATGCTTACTTGACTCAAAATTAGCATTAAATGAATGATAATTTAGGCACAAAGTGTCTCATTGGTGTTTGCCCCCACGCTGTGATTTATATATTATATATAAATCAGTAACCAGTAAGGCAGCATAAATATTTTCTGTTACGTTGATTTGTATGGCTTGAATTCACGTTTATAGTTCTGCTTCTCTGTACTCAGTGTTTCAATCCCTTTACCTTCTGTAAACCTGTAAACAGATCACTTCTCTCTGTGTATCCGTGGAGGTAGAGATTTTGCGCCCTTGTATTATATTTTATTATGTGTCATCATTTTGTGTTACCATTATATGCCGTGTGTTACCATGATGTCACCACTATATGCCGTGTGTTACCATGATGTCACCACTATATGCTGTGTGTTACCATGATGTCACCACTATATGCCGTGTGTTACCATGATGTCACCACTATATGCTGTGTGTTACCATGATGTCACCACTATATGCTGTGTGTTACCATGATGTCACC
>VCRD01002269.1:2624-25259 GCA_006783055.1 Trinorchestia longiramus | reverse complement strand
TAGTCATTGTTTTTTTATTTGCTTACAATGGAATAATTTCACACTTGGCAAACTAAAAAAATTAGTCATTTGGCAGTTTTTTCCGTGTACTTTTTCTTTGTTTGCATAAGCTTTGCAATGCAAACACATCCGTGTGGTGAAGCATCGTACAAGCACTTGATTCAAAGATGACACATTAAAGCACTTACATGCTTTAACACGTTTCCTGCGATTGCCTAGCCGGTGCAAATATTTACTTTGCACAAACAGTCACTAGAAACCTTTGAAAAAATTACAGAACCTAACCTGAGTGACTCACCGATGGGTCACTTTGTAGGAAATGTGTTAATAAAGCCACGTTAGATATAACACAAGTCACCTCATAAGACACATGCTGCAGGCCCAGCTCCCCATTCGAGTCGTGGTCTGGAAGCGAATGTGAGGGCTGGCTGGGCTACCTGGGCCTGGCCCAGTACAGCGCCGCCCTGCGTTGCTGGCTGGGCAGCGACCCAGGCCACCACCTGAGCAGAGCCACGTCTGCCCAGCTGGACAAGCAGCTCGGCGTCAGGCATCCCCTTCACAGGAAGAAACTTCAGCTCGCCATAGAGGCGCGCATGGGGGTCGATGGTAGTGGCTCTCCCTCCTTTTCTGGTGAGCTGCTCCTCCATCTGTTTATGGCCTCAATTTTTAATTTGGTGCATTACTGGCTGTTGTTTGTGACACCAACTTTTAATTTGGTGCATTACTAGCTGTTGTTTGTGACACCAACTTTTAATTTGGTGCATTACTGGCTGTTGTTTGTGACACCAACTTCGAATTTGGTGCGTTACTGGCTGTTGTTTGTGACACCGACTTTTAATTTGATGCGTTACTGGCTGTTGTTTCTGACATCAACTTTTAATTTGATGCGTTACTGGCTGTTGTTTCTGACATCAACTTTTAATTTGGTGCGTTACTGGCTGTTGTTTCTGACATCAACTTTTAATTTGGTGTATTACCAGTTTATTTTATTTTGAACTGGGTGTAGTATTATTGATTTAATATCAAATTTGCCATCCTGTTGCGGGGAGTAAGTGGAGACCTCAAACTTTGATCATGTAACTAGAAATTATTCAGTTACTCACAATCTACAGCATTCATTGCTTCTAAATTCAACTGTTTAGCAAAAGTAAAGGCGTAGATTTACCAACGCCTGATATCAAATTGTGTCGAAAAAATTTGTTAATATCAATTATTCATTTATTGAAGAACTTTAAGTTCTTATAGTTGACGGTAATGTATCAATTACTTCGCTTTCAAACTAGTAAATGTGCGTTTCTAGCTGGACTTGCTACGTGAAGACACTAGTAAATGTGCATTTCTAGCTGGACTTGCTACGTGAAGACACTAGTAAATATGCATTTCTAGCTGGACTTGCTACGTGAAGACACTAGTAAATATGCATTTCTAGCTGGACTTGTTACGTAAAGACACTAGTAAATATGCGTTTCTAGATGAACTTGTTATGTGAAGACACTAGTAAATATGCGTTTCTAGATGAACTTGTTACGTGAAGACACTAGTAAATATGCTTGTCTAGCTGGACTTATGAAAAGGAGTGAATGAGAGGCGCTCATTGTGGTGATCACTACAGGTGTAGAGGGCGCCAGTGCGAGCATGGCGTGGATGTCGCAATGGCTGGACGACGTGGGGCTGCCCCAATACAAGGAGGTGTTCCACGAGGCACGTGTTGACCCACGTGTGCTCAACGTACTCACGTGGGATGACCTGGCATTCCTCAAAGTGACGAGCTTGCTCCACGCGCTCTCCCTTAAGCGAGGCGTCCAGGTAACTGGAAACATTTACAAATTGTCGTGTTATTGCACTACAAATCACACTATGTAGAACTGATATCTGTAGTTATTATTATTATTATTATTATTATTATTACTAGCTCACATCACTTTTTGTGATACAATACTAATTCGTTAGTAGTAATTTTGTTTCTACTGGTTGCGTGAAATTGTTACGACTTTATTTCAGGTCCTACGAGAGCACGATTTTGATTCTTCAGTTCTGTTGAGACGCTCCAATTCGTCACCTCCGAGCCGCGATGGTGGCGCTAACAACAACAACAATAACAACAACAACAACGCTGTAAGTTTGATCTTTTTTGTTCCTCTTAAATATGTACTTTCCGATTCTTCAACTGAATAAAAATAGAGGTTAGTATTTCAGAAGGAATAGGATTGTGAAAAGAGATTCACTCTCATAAAACTTCGGGTTCTCATTCACAATTGAAAACTGTGAACCACGACGCTTGTTTTGAGGACTCTTGCAACAGCTCATTGACGATGCTAATCCACGATTGCTGGTTGACAATTTTTGATTCTACGATACTGCAGAAAATCTACTGTTTTGCTTGTGGGAAGTTTACGAGATTTCTTTTGTTGCGACTGCGCTGGTTAAACTAGGAATATAATAATAATGTGTATAGTTAACAGAACACTTACGATATACTAGAAGGAAAACAGCCCAGAAAATTCGTTAATTAAGGTCTAGACCATTAAATCTCTTTTTAATAATAAATACACTCAATTCCTAATTAATTGCCTATTTTATTTGAGTATCATTTACTATAGGTGAACCTATAACTTTTTTCCTAATCTGTTTTACTACAGACTTGACGCGTCCTTTTATCTTCCTCTGTCTGCTTTGATACCTGCATAAACATGCTTGCATAACGAACACTTAGGTTTTCTTGCTTACTTATGAGTTTTATATCCAGAATTCTTCGTTTTTCTAGTTAGTCGTGCCCGATAATATATTTTTATTATTCACACTTCAGTATTGGAGTTTTTTGAAGTGGTGTGTATAATGTCGCCGGTGTACACCAGTGACAATGTTACTGTAGATCAGGGGCTCCTTAACTGGGGGGCCTGAACCCCTAAGGGATGCGTGAGTGATTTATTGACTAGAGGCGGTCTGTACACAGCCGTGTCCTGATGGCAGTGCTGACCAGCATGTGAGCACCTGCCTGTGTTGTTCCATGCTCTCAACTTCCAATCTTCACAGAGCTCATACATGGCTAGCTACTCTCCGAACGGTTGCCCTCTTGTGCTGAGGTGCGTGTTTGACGGAAGCACATGCCTGCGTTGTTCCACGTTCCTTTAGCATTCACGGGGCTCATGCGGGGCTAGTTATTGGCTGAATGATTGCATCTTGTAATGAAGTATTGGCCAGCATGTAAGCACATGTCTGCGTTGTTCCACACTTACAAACCTTCACAGTGCTTATGCATGGGTGTCAGTTGACCGGATGATTGCCTCTTGTAATTAAGTCCATGCTCTACAGCGGGCGGTGGGCGGAGCGGCGGAGGTGTGCTTGTGGACCAACCACAGAGTTATGGAGTGGCTCAGGACAGTCGACCTGTCCGAGTACGCGCCCAACCTGCGCGGCTCAGGTGAGCTTATTGTCTCTCTGGGTCCTCGTTGTTGTGACCATTGCATTGTGAGAGTATGCTGTCTCTTTTAAGACACTGCGCTTTGTCCTGTGACACTGCGCTTTGTCCTGTGACACTGCGCTTTGTCTTGTTTGCACCAGTTTCTATGTACTGGGGATTTATGCATACTTTGTAGTATTGTAGTGTGTAATACTGCATTGTTTGATACATCACAAAAAATGAATTTGAAATAGATTTGACATGATATTCATATGTATGTGTGAACAACACAGTTGACGAAGTTGGGATGCGATTTAGGAAATTATGTCGAGGTTTTAAGAGGCTAAGTAATGTTTACTGTGTGAGCAGGAGTGCACGGAGCGTTGCTGGTGTACGAGGTGCGCTTCAACTCAGAAGTGCTGGCAGCTCTGCTGTCCATCCCTGCCAGCAAGACGCTCTTGCGCAGGCACCTCAACACACACTTCAAGGTACATGACGCGTCCCTCTGCTGCGTGATTTATAGTAATGATTCGGCTTGCAGGTTTTCGTTGTTCTTGGGCCAAAATATGACTTTCCACCATTTTAAATGACTATATTCCTCCGAATAACTTTTCATTCGTGCAAATGACTTTTATTCGTGCGAATGACTTTTTATTCGTGCGAATGACTTCTTATTCGTGCGAACGACTTCTTATTCGTGCGAATGACTTTTTATTCATGCAATTGACTTTTTATTTCTCCATTTGTAGGAGTTGGTAGGCCGGGAAGTGGTCCAGGAGAAAAGACAGATGGAGGACACGCCTGGCTACTCTCCCCTCACCACCACCATCAAAGTCAAGGTCAGGATGACCAATTAATCATCGAAGCGCTTTGTCTGCGTCTTCCATACTTTAGGATAAAAAAAGAGGCCCCTGTGGCTGATGCACCTGTTCATTCTAATATTTTTATTAAAATTTATGAATTGTGAACGAAATTCCGTTTGAGTTCTCGTTCCATTTTAGAGAAGAATTCTTCTAGTACACATCATCCCTTCGCCCAACAAGTGAATGCATCTCCTCACGCCTCTTCATTTTTAATTTCATTTTTCATCAATTGCTTAAGTTGTGAACTTGTTTTAGCTATATTTTACTGGAGCGGAAACAAAAAAAATTATTCTCATAAATACATTATAATAAAATTTTGCATGGCAACGTTCAAAATTGCCATTAATTTATTGTAGTTGATTTGTCCTTTCGTCTGTAACGTTAATTTTCGGTACTGTTACCTACCAGCGTGTTCACACAATGCAAAGTTACTTCGCGGGCTGTGAGGGCCTCTTGATACCGTGCATTACTGCTGAGATCGCTCCTCCAATTGTGGCTGTGGGTGTTAAACCAGGCATATAATAACAATAATAATAACAATAACTCTGCCTGTTTTAAACATGAGACACCAACGAGAGATTTATAGCAAGAGATACCAACTTTCGCATTCGCCGTAAAAAGGTTAACTTTACGTGCTGTGAGCACGACGGTAGCTAGAAATACAGGTGGTAGACATAGGGATAAAATATGATAGAAGCAGTAACCATGTAGTTGAAGCGAACATAATTCTGATGAGTGTTGCACATACAGCTCCAGAAGCGGTCTCAGTTCTCGCTGAAGCGCCGCAGCAGCAGCAGAAGCCGCGGTGGCCACACCCTCGAGTTCGACGACCTGCTGTGTCCTCTGGAAGAGCGTCCTCCGCGTGCAGCCGTACAGACTGCCCTGCAGGTGCTCCACTGTGCCTCTAGTGCTAGTTGTTCGCTGTGTTGTAGTCCTGCTCTAACGTACCGTGCAGACTGCCCTGCAGGTGCTCCACTGTGCCTCTAGTGCTAGTTGTTGGCTGTATCGTAGTGGTCTAACTTTATAAAAACCAAAGTGATTTTTACACAGGGCGAAATGTTACTTAAATTATATTGTTTTGTTCTAATGTTATATTTGATGAAATTATTTTTATTGCAGTGTAATTTACCCAACTTTTGAACGAAATGTACGACAAACAGACACTGTTTAGCTCTGAGTTGTGTTCACGCTTAGAGCTAAAGAACCACGATTACGATTTGTACTCATAATTATGCTTCATTTGTTTCTGTTTGTTTCTGTGTCTTACTTCAAATGTTGTCCATCTTAGATTACGTTTATGTGTCACTCTTAAACGTTGATTGATCGCTACGGAAAAGCAGTATAATTTTATTTGTTGTCAAACTCACTGTCAGCTCTACTGTAAAAAGAAAAACAGTACAATTGCTAAAACGATGTAAAAATCTGTACATTTAAACCAATTAAGTTACCAGCTAAGAGTGAAGATGAAAACTTGAGGATGTTATTTTAATCTTGTGTCTGAGCCTGAACAAAGAGTAACTTCACTTTCTCCAATTGTCCTCACAATTACTTTTCAACGTGAAATTGTTTTAATATATCATCCAGCATTTGTGTCCCGTCGTCAGAAAAATATTTAGAATGAAGACAATAAATTCACATTTTATACCGAATCCTAATGAATGCATTTTTCTGTTCCAGAATTCTCCGGAAACTCGCCTGTGCTAGTTTACCTTTGCATTCCTGCTGCCGGTTCCAAATTACCACCTGTAATTGTGCTGGAAATGTTGAAGAGGTTTTGCGTCTTCTCTACAAGCTTCTCTTGAGCCTTCACTTTCATGGTCCTCGTCTTCCAAACTGCATTCGTGTAGCGTGCGGTAAAAACTTGGTGTAATGGAACATTTATAAAGACTTTTGCATTTATAGCATGTTAATCAAACCTCGATGTATCAGCATTTTGGACCTAACCATTACTGATAACGAGCGCTTCGTAAGTAATGAGTGAATGATGTAGAAACCTCGAGAGAACTGACTGAGCATCGCGAGATCTGAGCAAACGTTGAGTCATACTCTGTACGTTGGGATCTATTCTGCAGGAACGAGAAAGTATTGGAGAACATTCTGGGACACCAGCTTGCTAGGGTACGGAATGCTACATCCGTATTTATTTTAACCATGAAATCCTGTTCCATCTTTCTTATCATTTAGGGACTTATTCTCGGTGTAAATTTTCTATTACTCAACACGGCCAGTTGGTTAGATGCACATTTAGACTTCGGTTCTGTTGCTGAACATCAACAATATCGCCTACTAATTGACACCTGAAATAACTAAATAATATAATGGGTGCTTGGATGTGCTTCTTACTACATAACTTCACATTATTCTTTGCGCGGAAAAATTAGCAAACCGCGTGGCATAATACTGGTCTTTATCCAAACGACAGCTCACGGTGTACGTCTAGTAAAAATTAATATGTACAAAAATCATGATATAAATAGATAATCTTGCCTGTTACGTTAATGCTTTTTTAATTCTTCAACCAGGGAGATTTTTATTTTAAGTTGTTTTCATTTTAATCAGTTGGTTTAGATAGTTCTAAATTCTTAATGAACCATTTTATTTAGTACGTAATTTTTTCTCATTTATTTCTTTGTGAAAGTATTGAATGATGATTTTTCACCATGAGTTGTTTTAAATACAATTTCACACTAAGTTTGCTTAGTGAAAGGGACTCACTATTATCGCGGTAATCATGCAGCAGTTATTGGCAGCTGTAGTTCTTAGTGAGTGCATGTAGTTCTCTTTTGGTCTCTTTTATGCTCGTTGTTCATTGAAAAAATTAATGTAGCTCGTGACTAGTCTCTTTAGTTGTTGGTGTGTGTCTTTTCATTTTCCGTATTTTGATACCAATTAAAATTTTGGTGTACATGTCATTATTATGACTGTTTTCTCGTACATTGTGTGCTACTTTACTCTTTGCATGTTTTTTGTCCCATACTTGTCAAGTTCAGCCGAGTTCTGGCTTATTGGGTCATAATAAGCATCCTCCCTATGTCCTTTAAATGGAGTAGAGTTTCTATTGGAAGGAACTGGGATGCTGATTATTTTTTGTGCATTCTATAGACTTGTAAAATCTTCTGGGTGGCTTCTAGGGATGAGCCTTGTCATCAGCAACGCTGGTCATTGAATAACATATGCTGTGGGGGTATTTATACTGTTTAAGATTCTTTTTAGGTCGCATTTATTTCTTTCTTTCTTGCTTTCTTTCTTTCTTGCTTTCTTTCTTTCTTGCTTTCTTTCTTTTGGCATAGCTAAGCAAGCGACCTGTTTAGGCTTCCTTTCTCGTGTTATCTCTACGTTACATTCTTTGTGTGCAAAATGAAAATGGTGATCCATCGGTGAATTCCTTGCGTGGTGTGTAGTTGAATCCCTCCCATGTGTCTTCTAATGAACTGACCACCCATTTTTCACTGGTCTGGAGCTCATCCTCGCTGCTCTGGGAGTAAAGCTTGTTTTTTTTCAGTTCCATGAAGGATTGGAACGCATATGTTAGGAGATTTTACATCGTACCATTCTCACTTTCGCAAATGTACAAGTTCGAGTCTCTTCCATTTTTTAATAATTCATGTTGCTGTAAATCTACGTTTATGGAGAGAAAACTGTTATTTATGCAGCATTCGTCAAAAGATTTTATTGCATGTTATTCTGTTTGCTTTTGATGTTCAGTTAACCTTTCTCATTGTCAATAACGCGAACCTGAGTTTGTTAATAATGTACATGAGACCGTGGAAGAAACGAGGAGATTCAAAAGACATACATAAAAATGATATGTAGTATCATCAGAATAATAATGCATCAGAATGGACCCAGTCTTGTCTTTAAGGTCTGTATGCGGGGACGAAGGGACTTTGCTACTATATAATAGCTAAAGCAAGCCTGCTATGGCTACAGGCTTGGCATGAACATTTGATATGCAAGGTGCTACTGCCCAAAAGAAGTATTGCAGCTGCATGCATCGTGCAGAACTTTTCTTGCGGAATTTCTAACTCGTGTTCGGGCACCCCGACCCCTGCTACTGCCTTGTAGGCGACCGTGAGAGCTTAGCTCTGCTACTACTAGACTTCATAGCAGTACTATTTAATTCATATTCATGTTGTGTTTTCATTTGGTCACTGAATTTTGCTGTTCATAATATACTTGCAAGTATTATTCAATCTTAGAAAAGAAATGTTGCTATCTATGAGCTAGGTGACCATTGATATTTTTCGAGACAACTTAGAATTAGATCCAGCCTACACGTGAAGTCCGTTCTCACAAGAGTATTGTATAGTCCAAATGACTTCTAACTTTATAGGTCTGTCGAAAATCCCACAGACTTTGAATGAATCTACATTTCCTTGTGTCTCTTGCCTACAAATGCTTGAAAGTTAACCAACATTAACAAGCTACAATTCTTTTGGCAACTTTTACGTTACGCAGCTGTGCGACCTTGGCGATTTGTTTTTGTTTTTTTGGGTTTGTCAATTAAACAGTCAATTAATACTAACCCAAATGGTACAACAATGAGGGGAAAATCTTTGTTTTTTAACTCTTTAAGGTCTTTTTTGCCTCTAATTAACTCGGTGAAACGTCTTTTTATCTAGTAAGCTATGCAGTTTTATCAATTTGTTGCACTTAAATCCTCAATTCATTTTTGATGTTTTGCTTTTCTACCATACTTGCATCAAAGGCAAAAAAGCTTTATAGTACGTAACTTCGTGCTTTTTCAAAATTGAAACGAAGTAGGAAGATAACATTATCTCTGTTAGACGTTTTCGTACGTACGAGGAGAGAATATTAGAATTTCCCTCGAGCCTATCTGTCGATCTAAGAATTGCTGAATTCATTCCTGTATGTTCATAAAAATCTGTGTGTTCATTTGTAGGCCGTTCCAGCCATCATCAAAGTCTATGTATTCAAATAGCGAGTTATTTTAAATATATCAGTCTTCAGACTGTTGGTTACTCAGTGATTTTGATGGGACATTTCACTATCACTGAGTCCAAGTCGCGTAAATACATTGCTACTTTTTACAGAGGTTTATGAATATTAACTCAGTGACATAACTTGAATTAAGATCAACGTCATTTCATTTGAGTGTTTTGTCCGATCTTATGTGCAGACGAGCTCTGTGATACAGATCTGTTCTGTCACATGAGTTCATTGACCTTTTAAATAATGTTGAACGGTGGACGTCATTGTACAGGTACTAAGGACACGAACGAGCCACTGATGTTACCATAGTTAGTCTGTCATACCTCGGAATGGTAAGATATTTGACGTTTGACCAACTTGAAAGTAGACGTCAGCTTTCCTGGAATGAATGTGCTTAAAACTTGGAAAAGAGTGTACCAACAAACCTTTGAAACTTTGTGACCAGTGTATGATTCTTTCTGGTAACTTTTTGACGATGCATTGCATAAGTAGCTGCCATTTATTACATGAGTAATTTTTATGCCTTTCAAATCTCACTTAATATGTTACTGAACATTTAGTAGTAAACGGAGTTTTTTATTTTTACAAACGCAACTGTAGTACTTGACGATGGCACGTGCAAGTAGCAATGTTTTAGAATGTGATCGATTTACAAGGGTTGCAGCCGTGCGGGATGTTATATTCTGTTGTGCTTTACGAAAGTGACAAAATTCCTGCGATTTGTTCTCCTGAAGCAAGACTTCTTTGTCAAGTATGGCATCAAAAGATTTGTATTTCCGGTACTATTATGCGTGTAATTTAGCGAACGTTGTCGATACATAGCTTTAACGCCGTAAAAATTGCTAACTCTTAATTTTGTATTGTGTGACTAAGTAATTAATGAATATCTTGCGACGACTTTTTCTTTACCTTTTCTCACAGTTAATAATATCGTTGCTAGGTTTCGAAGGTTTTCACCAACACTTCAAACTGCAGTTGACAGGAAAAAGTGGTTAGTATCTGTTGTGTAGTTAGTTCGTAGGGTTGTAATTACCTCCTATTTTTAAGCGATTTTTCTACTAAATGATTACGAGAACTTGTGTCACACAAAGGAGGAAAGTAATCCAAAATTCCAGTGCATGTATACAGAAATAACATTAGAAATGGCCTAATAATGTTTGTTTTAGAACCATGACCGCGTATTTTAAAATCGTGTGATCGTTTTTTTTTGTTTGTATACGTTTATTTCAAATGGTACCTGTTGTAATAAATGAAATGATGCAGTAAAGGTATGACCAGTTTGTCATAAATTTTGTTTATATGTAGTATATTTATAAACAATTGTACCATATATGTATATAATATACATATATTTTATGTCATAAATCATGATGCTTGTAAGATATGACACTGCCACACTCAGTTACACCTGCAATAATTATTCTAACGTTCATTGACTATAATTTTATGTAACCGTTGTGTATGACTTGATATGTTCAAACAAAGGAAAGTGCCTTTCATAAACGTTGTAGTATAGCGAACATAGTGAAGTGCTCACATCTTTAGTTCAACAAAGTTTAGATGACTTATTGACTATGCTGTAAAGTTATTCAGGTTCCTTCTAATGTGGTGCTAAGGCTGCAGCAGAAACAATTTCAATGAAAGATCCTACGTGTCTTCGACTGTCTTCCCTGCCCAATAAATAGAAGAACAACAGGCAGATTTGAATTTTACTTTGGTTATTTTTGTTATTAATTACCTTTATCATCAAACTACAAGCCGTGTTGAAAAAACCTTAGCGTCAGTTAGTTCAATATTCTAAACTCATGAGTGGCATTGAAATTTTATTCTATTTTCAAATGATTTTAATTTGCAGCTGTGACAATGGTGCATGTGTTCTGCTAACAGCTATATGGAGTCTGACTTATTTCACCTTCATGAGTTTGATTTGTGGTCGAAGTTCTTATGTTTTGCCATTGATAAACAAACAAAGGCCTCAACGTCTGAGACTGCTTTAATAAAATTATATGCCTAGTTTTCTTGTCTCCCTTATGTTATGAAAGCTTTTTATCATTCAGTTATAGTCTTTTTTGCAAATGCGCACTCTTCATGATTAAAAGTGAAGTATATAGGTTACTCAAGCGTTACACAACAAGTAGATGAGTATGTATTTAACAGTTTAACAATATCTGCTACTGTATTTAATGAAAACTTGGGTAATCTTCACTTTTATTATCAAGGTAGCTATTGTAGAGGTATCTTAAAACCGTTTATTTCAACATAACTGTTTAACTGAGTGTGCATATATGGAGTAGAACAAAGTATTTGTTATATATATACCTTTGGTAAATAGGGTGTACGTTAGAATGTTTATCCAGAGATATTATTACACCCTATGAAACTTATAGTGACATGTTTTTTAAAATCTCACTTCTAAGTACAATAAATGTACATTTCTATTTTGGATGCGGACAGAATCGTCTCAAAAGAGATGTACGTACTCTAGCGTAAAGAAACTTCTGCTGGAATTTTCACTCTTCCCTTTACCAAGTTTTACTGGTTGGAACAAAGGAAACATTATAAACAAGGGAAAAATCAACTTACCTTCAGACCTGGGGCTACATGGACTAGTTTTCGAAGCCCCAAATAAACACGACAAAGAAGAAGAAGAAACTTATGCTATCAACAAGATACCAAAGTTAGGATGTCGCAGGTGAACTCCTGCTAAAATACAGTGTTGTGTGAATTACGTTTTGTTGTACAAAAACTTGATAAGTACTTGGTAAACACATACCTCAATCCACTGGTATACAGTGTATAAGCTTGATGCAAGCTATATTTATAGGAAGTGACTCATTTTGGACTTTGAACTTGGGGCATTTCTGATAGCTTGAAGTGAGTGATTGTTAGGTAATTCTAGTTAATTGGTATTAAAATTTAGAAAAGACTATTAAACATTGAATAGAATTAAAATATCACACATGCATCTGGCTTACAATATATTGGCCAAAATATGTGCATTCGAAATTTTGAACCAGAGGCTGGAAAGTTAAGAAGTTAACTATCATTAGCAGATAAACATGACCGTTTATGAGATAGAGTTAGCATAGACTCATCTCCAAAGCTCCAATAACTATGAATAAGAAGAACTAAAGTTCAAGCTATAATTGCTATTAGTTATGCTGGTTTGAAGGCAGTGATTGAAAAGTATGTTCAATTTTTAAGAGAAGTTTGGCATTAGCAGAAGCTAATGGACATTTTGTCAAACCCAAAGTATTATGAGCACTAGTAAGCTAATCTTGTGAGCCTACTACTTTAGCATCAGTATTAAATATTTAAAAGTATGAGGATATTAGAGGGACAGTTTTGCAATATTGTGCAAGTAACTACCAAAAATGTTTTTCTGTATTTTATAGGGTCATTTATTGTAATTTTGTTCAATTCTTATGCAAATTTTTCTATTGTATTTTAAAAAGAGTTTGTACCTAATGAATTTGGGATGCTTTAAATCTTTTGCTCTGGTTTCAGATGTAGCAGTAAATTAGAAATTGGTTACTATTTACATGAAAATGAACTGCCAGTTTTTCTCTAGCTAGCAAAATAGACTTAATCATTGTTGAAAATCCTAATTTGTCATTTTAGCATTCTTAAGCATGAGTACTAATTCTAAAAGAGTAAAGCTGAGTAAAGCTCTAAGCTTTCACTTACGACATGGTGGGGAAAGGCAAGGAGTGCCCTTAGACCCTCAAGGCTGGGCCAACTTGAATACGCTTTTAAATAAGCCGCAATTTTATGGGGTATGTCTGCCCAAAAATGATTTTGTTGGTTTTGATTGTGAATGACTGCAGAACAAATCTTCATTTGGAATATCAGTTTTTTGTTCTAAATCATTTGAGTAATTTTTCAGGTGTTTCATGTTTAAATACAGTATAATTTTTCTATTAAGCTCTCTTTTACAAAGTAATGTGAGGATAATACATGAGGTAAATCTGCATTGTGTGTGCTTTTGGAAGGGATTTAAAATGAAGGTAATGATAGGAGAACATTCTCTTGTAAAGCCATAATGAGATGAGAAGTACCTAATTCAAGTTAATTAGCTTGATCAAAGCATTGTACTCAGTAATCTCATGTTTATCTAATTGGGTATTTCACTGTATATTTTTTCTACATAACTCATTTAAACAAGCATCTAAAAATAATTCGAATTCTTTATGATACTTCAAACAAGGGACTAAGACATGGTTTACATGAATGAGCACAATAATCCAAATGTCTAAAATGCTCTACTTCATGGAGAGTAAGTTTTCCAATGCATGTTTTTTATGCTGTAATCTGTTTTTCTAATGAGGAAGCTCATGACATTGTGTTTTTAAATGTGTGAAGATTTGCTTAAATGATTGTGAAAGTTGCATGAAAAGTGTTATGTTGAATGTGCTTTTTAATTGATATTCTGTAGATCTAAAAGCTTGAATTGTTTGGCAATATCTCCGTGAGTGATGCTCAATCTTTTCTGGAATAACATAGGTGATTCAGGATGGTTTATCTACCATGTTTCTTTAAATTTTATTTGATTAGGTTGAAAACATTTTTCTAGCTGCTAAGAAGTTCTAACATTTATGAAAAAATATTTCTTATTGCAGTTTATTTCTAAAATAAATATTTTTAAACTTTTTCAGACTGACGTTGCAACTATCAAGGATATAGTTTTGAGTTGTCCTAAACAACGTTTTGCTCTGAAAGAGGAAGATGGTCAACATTTCATCAGGGCTAATCAGGGGCACAGCTTGAGTGTAAGTGCAAATGTGTGCTAGTGATACAAGCCTGGGATTTGTATCTATGTAGTTTGCAGCTTCCATAAAAATTGTCTTTTATTCTTTACTCTTTAGCACCTCTACATAACATAGTTGCTTTTCAAATAAACATATTAAGGAAAAACTGTTGAAGTATATGAATTATAATTTTTTCTGTAAAACTTTGTACAATCAGTAAATTTTGACATACCATACCAATTATAAAAGGTGTCTACAAAAAATGTACACATCAATATCATTATCCTGGATACCCTGTTTACTTTTCTCAGATATGACGAATCAACAGAGCAAAATATTTTCCACACAAGAAAGAAAAGGGTGATAGTTAAAGGTTTGAGTGATGCAGCATTAAGTGGCTTTAGTTCATACCAGCAAGAGAGACTGCAGTAGATTTCATTTGTGAAATATAACTTTAAATTTTGTCTTTTTTGAAGGAACTAGGTATTTAATAGAATTCTTAGCCATAATTTTTTTCTACATGTATTTAACTAAGGAAACTACTAGATTGTACTTTCATGATCTGTGTATCATTCTATTTTGAAGTACATATTTACTTTTGATAATAGAATTTTTAATCTATTTCTGTTGATGGTTTTTGTATCCATTAGTCACCAGCTCATATGGTATAGACTTCAATCTGTAAGTGTGATCAGCATATAAAGTTCAATACTAGTGATAGTTTTTAATGATTTTGATATCTATTCAATTCAAATGTGACAATTCCTGATAGGCATTCTGTTTCCTTCATATTTCTTGGTTTGTTTTCCATTAACTTTTCAGATATCCAGGTACTTAGCTGAACATGCAAGTTTATTACACTTTTTTCAGTTTATTCTTAAGTTTAGTTTCTCTTTTTAAGCATTAACTTGAAACCATGTTTGACAGAGGTCTTGATGAAACACAATTCAATTTTTTTCTAAATAATCACAAAGAAATTTAATTATTTAATGGATTGGATTTTTCATTCTTGAATAAATTGAAAGATATTTAATATATTAGAGTTTGAAACCCATCATTCTTTGACTAACTCTTTAAATAATTATTCTTTTCAATTTTTTATTTTGTTCAGTAGTCATTACACATTAAATTAAGGAATCAAAAATAAACTTTTTTATGGTTTTTGACTTAATGGTTAGAAACTACCTATTCTTGAATGTTAATAATTTTAGTGGCTACAATTCTTCTGCATGATCTGAATATTTGTCATTTTAGATTTGTCAGTCTTTTTGGATCATATTAGTGGTTATTTCTACATTTTTCATACATGAAATTTTTTTCAAATTATTAGCTGTCTGTTTACCAGAAGAAATGCTAAATTATGCAAGTGTTTTTATGTTAATTTTTCAATATTCTCTTCATTTCAGGATATCACAATTGATTTGGAAGAGTTACATGCTGATACACTCCCGGAAATCTTAGTTCATGGCACATACATGAAACATTGGAATAGCATAAAGACTGAAGGTATGACTTTTTCTACAGTATTTATTACATGTTCTATTTAAATTTTTTACATAAAATCCTTATTATTGATAGACTTCATTATTGTGTTTGAATTGTAAATATTTTCTAGTTTCAATGAGAAAACAAAGGCATTGTGTACATTTATCTCTAAATTTTTCATACAATTGATTCATTTGATTGGTATGGTCATTGAAGTTTTTGATTGAGAAAAGTTGCAATCTTTTTTGAGCTTGCCCACAAACTGTGGTACCAACTCTCTTTAATGATGAGTGATGGTCTTGGTTGTGCTTGTTAATGTAATAAAATTTAGTCAACAAATTATTTCAGAGTATTTCTGTACAGAAAACCTGCAATTTATGTCTCATTAGTTTACCATTTGACTGAGCTGTGTTTGCAAAAATGATACATTGTATGAAAAATTGGAAGAAAATAAGTAATAAATTGGTGAGATGTAAAAACGTTTGACTGTAGTGTTATAGTGCTTGGACTAAAGGGCTTGAAATCATGGGAGTGTTTTATATTGACTGACAATATAAGGCTAAGGTTATTGTCAATACCTCAGCTCATTTTCAGCATTCCTCTTGATCAGGACTCCTACCTGCATCTGGAGAAGCTAAACTCACATTCAAATCTCGTTGATGTTTTCATACTTACTATGAAAAATAACAAATTCCCATGAAGAGACTGAAGAACGAATGTTACTCTGGCAGGTTTAAGTCGCATGCGGAGGCAGCACATCCACTTGGCTGCAGGGCTGCCTGGGCAGGACGGAGTCATCAGTGGCATGAGGACTAATTGTCAGCTTCATATTTTTGTTGATGGACCCAAGGCATTAGTGGGTATGTTGTTATTTCTTAATAGTATTGGTGAACCCAAGATGCTACTTATTTAGTACTGCATATGGAGTCTTATTTTTTTGGAGTAAACTTAGAAGAGCTAAGAAGAGAAAAATAAAGTTGATGGCTAAGAAGTAATTGAGAATCATAGTCGACGTGATGCCGTTCATGGTACTAAGAATGAAGTACTTCTGATGATAGTTGTGCTTTCAACATCTTGAGTTACTTCTGTCAAGTTCCTTTCAATCTTCCGCAATACGCCACACACTACCTGTAGTTTGACCATTTTATGACTGGGTATATTGAGCAGATGGTTACAAATTCTTCAAGTCTGCAAACAACGTGATTCTCTGCCCTGGCAGCGAGAGTGGCTTCCTCCCTCCCAAATATTTCGCTCAAGTTATAGACACGCGTTCAGGTGAGGACAGTCTTTGTTCTTTGGCATGCCTGTGTACCGCTGAATACTGTGTGTATGTACTATACCTAATTGTGTCATAGTGCAACCTCTCTGGAGAGGAGTTTAAAGGATGAATTTTCATGGTGCGTTACTCAATATTAGTAGGTGCTTCCAGTCTTGATTTTTCCTGCCATCCGATTCGTTTAGGAATGAAATAAAGTTTGCATTTTTTGCACTTGCTCATGAGTGGGCTCGGTTTAATACGCAATTATTTTGCGCTCATTTTCGTTGTTTATGAGAGCTGTTAATTTCTTTTGAGCCAGAATTAATTTATGAGAGAAAGCCATGTACCCCATTAATCTTTATAGGTTTAATATGCCTTATGACTATTGCTTACATGTTTTGTCTTTTTCAGGTGCCGAAATTCCTGTGAAAAATTGAAAAAGAAATTATTCCGCACAATTTCCTAGAAATTCAGTTCGCCCACCTTACTTATAAATATAACATTTGCATTTTCTGGCGAAAAAAATTCAAACAATCCCTTCCTGACTTCAATTTTTGACTTAGTTCTTTCGTTTCAATTTCAAACTGATTTTTTTGTTGTAAGTTATGAAATAGTTTGGACTTTTTAGCGCCATTGTGACTACCTGTGTGTTCTTTTGAGCAGTGCTAATACCTCAGTTATCTTATGTTCCTTTATGTTTCATCTTTGTACTAACAATACTTGGAGCGGAGGAAACAGTTGGCTTTTTGAAACTAGTCTTACATTCATTTGTGAAGAAGTTTTCAATACCATTATTGCTGTGAACTCAGACTTTTAAAATCACTTGATTTCGCGTGCATCCTACACCGTATCTTAGCTACCCTCGTGTGTATGTTCACCGTATTCTAGCTGCTCTAGAGTCTGGATTGTATTTTGTGTTGTGTGGTCCTAGTATCCTGCAA
Organism: Trinorchestia longiramus; assembly: GCA_006783055.1. NCBI lineage: Eukaryota > Metazoa > Arthropoda > Malacostraca > Amphipoda > Talitridae > Trinorchestia > Trinorchestia longiramus. The sequence goes on along the minus strand of VCRD01002269.1, from coordinate 7,611 downwards.
AATATTACAGTAACGAGTGATGTTAAAGTGATGCACATGGAGCTGCTATCGGTTTTTCGTGTGATTCAAAAACTTACCTATTGTGCTCTTGGATGTGATTATTTGAACTTTTTTGTAGTTTCTATCAACTCAGTTGCGTTTTTCGTTTGAAAACTTCCTGAATTGTAATAGTACATTTAAACAGTTTTGATTTTCATCTTGATTAAAAGTCCTTTATTTTAAGTTATTTAAGATATGTTATTAAGTTATTATTTAGAGGCTGGACTTACTGAAGCCTAAAGCATAGCTTTTTCCTAGTAACGGATTTCATTGTTTAGGAACACCTGTATTTGAGTGATAAGTACTAGGCGCATTAGAGCTTTGGGGCAAGATGGAAGCGAAGAAGCCGCGGTCACTGCAACCATCGGAGATCAAAAAGTCCATGGATGATCTCTTCTCTAAGTTTGCTGCTGGACTACAAAAGCCAACAGAGACAGGTGATGTTCCACCTATGACAGCAAGAGCAGCAGCTGACTCCAGCAAGATGATCTCTAGGAGCGTTCCGTCCACGTCTTCAGGTTTCTACTGCCCTCTGAGCACAAAATTCTGCTCTTATTTTGGTGTCAAAGTTTAATTTGAGATGCAAGCTAGCATTTTCGTAGAAACTGAACTCTGAACTCTATCTGTTCAATAATCTTATTAAACTTCCTATTAGTACGATGCAAAAAAATGAAAAAGTACCCATTTCAATCAAAATCGATGATGTACCAAGAAAAACTGCATAGAGGCTGTAACAACCCGTTATTTTTTCAGGTTTCGTTAATGACGCGGTTGCTGTGAACGGCGTGGAGAAGACTGCAGCCTCTGTACAGATGTCAGACCTCATAGAGGAAAGCAAAGGGCGCAGGTGTGTCTTGTGTAACACCAAGAATGTGCTCGCCGATGAGCAGTTCATCTCTCATATCCTGGGTAAAAAGCACAGCATCATGGAGTCCAAACAGACTAGGACGAAGCTGCAAAAAGAGGAGAGAGACCGCAGAACACTCTTTGTTTCTGGTGAGTTATATTAGCCATGTTTTTTTCTGGAGAGCTATGTTAGGAATATTTTTGTGACAGACAGTGTAGAGTATTAATGAGTCATACTTTTGTACTGACACATTCATCACCTTTCACTTAACCAACTGTGGTATCGATGCTGTCGAAGTGCTTAAGGACTTTTTGTTCGTTTTGATTCTTATTAGCAACCCACTGCTGAGTTAGCAACATTAATTAGGGAAGTCTGTGGGTGTGGATGGTCTCAGTTGGTTCATGCGCTTTGTGACTCATTATTTGAATTTTAATCACTCTTAGGTGTTCTGTGTCGGTTGTGACGCTTTTCTAACTTTAGTAGTAAAACTTTAAATACATTTAAATTTTCGTCTGCTTCTTGGATTACTGACGACCACTGAAAGGTTGTAAATGATTGGAAATACTCATCGTTTTTTCATTTCTGTGCTGTAGCTACATGTGGATGTTCATCTTTGTTCAATTTTGTTGTTGTTCCTGTGACATGACCTAATTGAATCTGAAAATATCTGTACACACACTTTTTTTTTGTCAAAACTATTGCTGCTTGTATCCTTGTCTCATTCCTTCTTGGTTAGACATGTCTTGTGCAGAATTATGCATCTTTTGCAACAAATAATTTATTGCGTTTAATGAACAGAATAGAATAGTAGAATGAGGCTATACGAACGAACCTTCTGGCCCATTCTTGGGTCGGATAATCACTTCGATAATTATTCGGTTACCCAAGTCCCATGCCGTAATTCTAGCCGCGTCAACCATTGCGGCAGCGGGATTCGAACCCGGGTTTTCCTGCTCGCAAGCGGATTCGCTCACCGGTCGACCCAAGCTGGCGATAGTCGACCAACCTGGCGATGCACAGTTGTATATTTTCGTTTTATATACATCTATCCGAATATTTAATGTGGGAACTTTCCATTTTGGCAGGGTTTCCATTGACTGCAAGTCCGGAAGAAATTTGCAAACTTTTTTTGAACTCGGGGATGATTGATTTCCATTGGACCAAGCGACATGCCTTCGTCGAGTTCAGCACCAGGTTGGTAGTTTGCAGGGCGCCATTTGGTCTTGTGGTGGACGTGAACACAAACTCTTTTAACTACAATGCCTTCAATATCTTGCCTATTCTCCTGTTGTGTGCTATTAGTGCCGGTGCTTCAGGTATGCAGAGAGTTGGATAACCTATACAGTAGGAGTAGAATAACTTGTGTAGTTAATCCGATAACCGATAAAGCGAATACCATAATTTAAACAGGAAATACAGTAAGGAATTGTTTTTTTTTTTTTGAGGATTTTCATATTCATTGGCGTGCAAATTCAATTTACCAACGTCCCAAGTTGACTTCTAATCACTCGGAGGTAAGTTGTATTTGTGAGGATTTGTATTTACTATACATTCCGAGAACTTTGTACATCAATTTTCTAGTATTCTACATAGTATTGGGTGAACGCAGATAGTTTCTTTCTGGTTTGTATTCGTAAGGGATCTTCCTGTTATTGAGCTAAATCGGTCAAGATGCTATGGGGGTCTAAAGTGCTTTTTATTTTAGTTTTTAGTCCTCTCTTCCTTTCGTCGATATGATACGCGAACTAAAAAATACAAAATCTGAGAATGAATGAGATGACCTGAAATCTGGTGGTGAACCGGCGAGGCCGTGTCACCTGGGAAGGCACATATAAAAACCTCTTACAAAACGCTAAGGTTTCTCCAGTAGGGTTGAGGTGAGGGCATTTTCCTCTGATGAAATTTTCCTCTCAGAATGAAATGAGCTGCTGCTCAAAAGCGCCTTATGTGCCTCATTGAAGAGTGATACATTGAAGTGTCAGACCAACCTTGATGGTAACTGTTCTTGTTATAATAAAGAACTTCTTCATTTGCGTATAGAAGTATAGTTTGCGTTGTCAGGGGGGAGGCGGTTGCAGTGCTGAAGAAGCGTCCGGAGTACCATGGAAAGAAGCTCTCTGTGGCACCCAGGACGCAGCGGTGCCATACAGACGATGACGAACGAGGTGAGCATCATGCGTTGCCTGCTTTTGTTAGCTTGACAAAAGAGGGAGGTTGAAACGTAAGTATTAGTGCGTCTTCGTATTCTTAGCGAATACAAAAATTGAAGTGGAAACCAGTATACTGTATCAAACTACCACTGTAGCCTTGTGGTTCTGTAGCTGTGTTTCCAAGTCCCTGGTTCCGAGGGTTCGCTTCCACACGTGGCTCTCGATTTTTCTCTGCTTGTGACGTATGGACCAGGAAGGCTACTGACTGACTTAAAGCGACTATTTCTCAAACTTCCAGACCATCGCACCTTGTTCTTATGAACCTCTACCTCAAGTCACAAGATGGAAGGACACTATCGCTGGAAGCATAAGTGCTAATCTCAAGATATTAGCATTCAGAATTCAAACAAAATTGTATATACATGTATGCCTGAATGAAATAAAGTTAATTTTTTTTCGTTTTGGTTTTATCGAATTAAAAAGGTTTGAAATCATAGCTTGGAAATCCGAATTCTGAGCATCCCTTATTGTTGGTTATACTCGAGCATCCTTCAGGAGCGTCAATGATTTCTGCTTTGCTTTTAATAAACTTATACGTCCTTCAGTATAGTTTGAATGATTCTTGCATCACTAACAACTCGAAGCCCAGTAGAAAAAGTTTTCTTGGTAATTTTTATGTATTCAAATCTGTAACCTGCACAGCATAAATAGCTGTAACCTGCACAGCATAAATAGCTGTAACCTGCACAGCATAAATAGCTGTAACCTGCACAGCATAAATAGCTGTAACCTGCACAGCATAAATAGCTGTAACCTGCACAGCATAAATAGCTGTAACCTGCACAGCATAAATAGCTGTAACCTGTGCTGCTTAAATAGCTGTAACCTGTGCTGCTTAAATAGCTATAACCTGTGCTGCTTAAATAGCTGTAACCTGTACAGCTTAAATAGCTGTAAGCTGTACATTTTATACAACTGTCAGCTGTACAGTTTATACAACTGTAAGCTGTACAGTTTACACAACTGTAAGCTGTACAGTTTACACAACTGTAACCTGTACAGTTTACACAACTGTAAGCTGTACAGTTTACACAACTGTAAGCTGTACAGTTTACACAACTGTAACCTGTACAGTTTACACAGCTGTAACCTGTACAGTTTACACAGCTGTAACCTGTACAGTTTACACAACTGTAACCTGCACAGTTTACACAACTGTAACCTGTACAGTTTACACAACTGTAACCTGTACAGTTTACACAACTGTAACCTGTACAGTTTACACAACTGTAACTTGCACAGTTTATATACCTGTAATCGTGTGCAAGGTTGTTACATGACTGTCATGACTGCAGAGTCGTCCATGAAAACACTGCTAAGCCCTCAAATGAGGAGCGTGATCGCGAGGTCGTGCGGCTCTGTCATGCAGTTGTCGGACTTGCTGGAGCAGCTGCTCCGCAGCATTGAGCTGCACCCTGACGAGTACGAGAAGCGACACTACATCAGGTATTCTTGTAGTCCTTTTTGTGTATTGATTGATAATGATCGATAGAATGTACGTACAAAATTTCACTCGAAACCAACCATTATTTTTTGAGAAAAAATAAAAATCGTGATGTACCAAATACTTTTGAAACCCACTGTATACCTTGTGGCGCGTCAATTGACCAGTTTTATTGCTATGAAAGAGACCATGTGGCCCGTTGCCTGCGTCCGACGTTCCCTGTGGTCACTTGCTCAATCTTTGGATCTTCAGCCAACAACCTCGGGTTCAGTGGGGCGGACTTGGACCTGTACGCTCACCTGGGCTATGACCCTTACAACACTCCGAGGCAAGGTGAGTACGAACGGTACCTGGGCTATAACCCTTACAACACTCCGAGGCAAGGTGAGTACGAACGGTACGAGGCAAGGTGAGTATGAACGGTACCTGGGTTATAGCCCTTACAAC
>VCRD01002268.1:78521-91209 GCA_006783055.1 Trinorchestia longiramus | reverse complement strand
CATGTTTGCAAACTGAACTGGTTGTATACCACCTGCATCTCTGCACATCATTTCAGTTTGCAGTGCCATGTTAGGATTGAAAGTTTTGAAATAAGTTGCTTCAATAGGATGAATGTTGTAAAAGTTATTTGAATATGATGAAAGTTTAGTTATTTGAACAGGATGCAAGTTGCAATGTTGTTTGAATGAGCTGCAAGTGCTAGTGTAGTGTTTGAATGAGATGCAAGTTCTAGTGTAGTGTTTGAATGAGATGCAAGTTCTAGTGTAGTGTTTGAATGAGATGCAAGTTCTAGTGTAGTGTTTGAATGAGATGCAAGTTCTAGTGTAGTGTTTGAATGAGATGCAAGTTCTAGTGTAGTGTTTGAATGAGATGGAAGTTCAAGTATGTTGTTCAAAGAGTATGTAAGTTTTAATGTTTATTGTAGATGTAAAATCTAAAGTTGTTTGAATATGAAGTAAGTAATTTTAAATGTTCTGAATTGAGCTATGCTTCTGTGCAAAACTAGTATTTGTTCAGCTCCAATTGACTTGAAATCTTCTAGTACAATGAAACTAGATGAAATTTCTAGTTTGATCCTAGAGTCATAATTGTTACTGGGTAATGCTGCTTTCTTTTGAAGCTAAAGCATATATTTCTACTATAATTATGAAAGTTTCAGTGATGATTTTGGAAACATTAAGCTCTAAATTGTTAAATAACTGAAATTGTAAAAACAATACAAATTTCAACTCTGAAGAAGCTGCCTTGCCTTGTACAAGCATTGATGATGCATCTGCTTTAATTTCTGTTATGTATTTGAGTGGTAAAACTTGATAAATTTTTAAACTTTGACCATTGATTTAACTTGGACATGTACACTATTTATAGCATATTTTTCAGGTGGGTTTGAAAATGATCTTCAATTTGAAGGGATTGTGCTACAATTTTACTGTGAAGATTTATGAGGAATATTTAGGGTGGAAAAATTTTCCTTGTATTTTTTTTACTTGCCTTAATGTTCAACTGAATCTGAATTCCTAAATGCATCATGATTCTTTAATAGTTCATAGTTTTATTAAAATAAATTTGTGGAAAGTTAAATATTTTAGTCATGTATTGGATTTTGTTGAAGCATTTGGACAAGTCCACAATGTTGTATTTTAAATTCCTCTAGTGTGCTACTTGACAAGTAAACAGACTGACAATGTAGCACAAGCCTGATGCTCGTCTGCTAGCTCTGGAGGGAGACACTCGCGTACTGTCAACATAACCGTTTCACGTTAGCTAATAGAAGCATTTTAAGATGATAATTTCATGAATTGTCTAATTGGACTTGATCATGTCTAGAATTGTGATTCTCAAGGAATTGTGAATAATATAGCAAGTAGAGCCTGTAAAGAACTTATCTTGTATATAGCAATTAAAACCCACAATGAATTAAGCAATTGTATGTACACATCCAGTTAAAAATGGGTAAACTAATTTGATTTAAATGTGAATTTTTCTTCTAGTAGTAGCAGTAGTCCTTAATTCAATATTATGTAAGTAGTTCATGAAGGAGACTTGATGTAGTTCTGTTAATTGCTGCAACCCACCAACACCACAGTAAATTGGCATAGAAATCTCTGCCAAACCAAAGAATTCTCAGTGGCTGGTCAAGACATCCTTCAGATGGACATCTCACTTGCATGTTTGGTCACTATCAGTCCAGTAGACTTGAATAGTTGTTGAGGCCATCAACTGTTGAGAATAGGACCTTTTCATCTCAAGTTTAGTTAAATTGAGATATGAATTACTGCACATTAGTGGATGGCAGTGGATGTGAACTATGTCTGATGGCATGTACAGTCAAGCAGTTTATTCTATTGCATCACATTATTGGAAGAATTTTGAGCAGTTGGATTTATAGTATGTAGTATGATTTAAATTATGGATTGGATTCATTTCAATTGTATTTCATAGCTCACAACACGTTAATTCAGCGCAAAAGACATGTTTCTGTTGAAAGGTTTTCATAACATCTAAGTAGAATTTTGGTAAACATTACTGTGTTAAGATCATACAGTATAAACACTAATGTATGGTATCCTATCTTTGTACTGAAAGATGGGCTTGGTACTTCTTCAGTTATGATTTAAAATTTGCTAAGGAGCTACAACTTATGTGCCAGGGATCTTTATTGCTGTTTTTAACTCGCTGAATTGTATTCACTTGCGTACCTAGAAGTGTAGGGACACAGAACTTGTTCAAGTGATGTTTAAAGTTTAGCTTCATTTCAGCCTGCACAGCACAACAAGAACCATTGTCTACACACAAGATTGTGTACTGGGCATTCCATGACAGATCACCACAGGCTTTAAATTACATCTTAGATTTTTATGAAAATTGGTGTAAGGGGTTATTTTAAAGGCAAAACCCACTGGTGCAAATTGTTGGCTTCTATGACTAATCGTTTTTGTTATGCGAGGGGGAAGTTTTGGGGGAACAAACCCCACCCTTTAAAAAAAATGCATTTATCTTCTTCAAGCCATGTTTAAACTATAACATGTTATATATCATTGAAGTCAAAAAAGTTAGGAATTTAAATACATAATGAAATCATATAAATAATAATGTAAAAAGTTATTAACTTCTAAAAGTATTTACTTCCCTACCCCCCACTAGTATTTTGAAACACCGTGATTTAAAAAAAAATTTGACCCATAAGCTTTACAAAAATTTAATTAAAACAATGGGTATAGACCATTTATTATGCTAAAGTAAATTTAAATGATCCACTTAAGCAATTTTTGGGGAAAATTTTTACCAAATTTAATCTAAACATTGTTTTTTGTTGTCCATGAAGTTATCTTGACCTTGTGCACATGAATATTGGTATGCTTTCAGTATTCACTATTTATATGTACATTTTTCAAAAACTTGTGTGCAGCTTAACAAACAGAAAATGTATGATGCATTTGTGCAATGAATGTCCTGGAGAAATTGGTGTGAAGGAATTTATTAAAACTATAGAGCACTTAGATGTAGAAGTTATATATAAATAGTAGATGACAGTGGACAGATGAACTTCACTAAAAAAGACTTTCATTGTTAATATACTTGGAACTGTCATTCCTTGCCCACGAACTTGATAACTCGCATTTGGTTGTGGAACTCTTGGTTAATATGAAGAATGGACAAATACATTTATAAAAGATGCAAAATTATGCTAGGAACTTTTTTTAATTACTTTAATGTGTAAAGGTGTTGTATGACTATATGTAAAATATGAATTGAAACTGAACATTGATGTGGTGTATACTCAACACGTTGACTCCGAAGTGGTACGTATGTGGGCCACTTAGGTTAGGTTCTGTAAATTTTACAGTGCCTTCTAGTAATAATGTACAAAGTGAAGATTTACACGGGACAGGTAATCGGAGGCAAAGTGTTAAACATGTATTGCTAAAAACTTGACTATTTGTTAAATTTGGTAAATATTGTGCAGCCGTGCGTGCTCGAATCGTCACGGCCTCATCAGGAAGTACGGGCTCATGATGTGCCGTCAGTGCTTCAGGGAGTACGCTGCTGACATCGGCTTCAAGAAGGTACGTTATACAAGCGCAATGCTTCAACTTCGAAAGCATTTTATACTTGCAGTAATTATCTGTGTGAACTAGTGTTAGGTCGAAGTGTTTCTTGTTAGGTAATTTTTACAAAAGCTCTAAGCGCTCGATGTACATTTGGTTTGTTACATTGATCTCATTTCTACATCTTGTCGAATGAAAATTTATGTGTAAGCGTCGTAAAGTTACAATTGAGTAGCTCGATTTTGAAAGTTATTACTGGCATGGTGGCATAGCAATACTCGTGTCAACGATCTTTCAAGAGATGTTAGGAAACTTCTCTTCTCAAACAGAGTAATGCTTTCATTCCCACGGAATCGGATCAAAGATATTCGTTAATGGTAAAGTCTTTATTGTCGAGAGGGCACCCCTCAGTGCGTCACAGAACAGTAGGGACAGTGAAGATATGGACCAGATTTAGGGATAACAGGCTGTTACTAAACCTATACTAGCGTTACACTGGTGAGTTTCGGTGTCACTTCTACCTGCCGGAAGCGGTCACAGTAAAACTATTGCTGCACCAGAGGAAAATCAAAGGCTAAAGAATGTCAGAAAAGAGCTAAGATTCAAGCTCGCTTGTTTATGAGTTGCGGAAACTAGCAAGTGCGAAAATGTGCTTCTCAAATTACTCGAAAGATCTCATTCCGCTGGACGTAGATCATAGTCCTACTTTTCAAGTCGTATATCTTGCTGTAACTTGCAGATTAGTGTAGACAGCGACCATTTTATCGGTAGTAAATCTGGTCAAGTTTGAATGATTTTCCTTACAAGATAGTTCATTGAACTGGGTTTAGTTACCTTCATTTGAGTTCAAAATTTGCGTTTCGTCGGGTATTAGAGATATACTGGAAGAGACTATTGCTCTTTGATATGCTCTTTGAGGACTGTGGGTCAAGTTGCATCTCGAGACTTTTCTCCAGAGGAGGTTCACTAATTGACTTTGCTAATTAACATTCCTAGCGAAGCATTTCCTGAGATATTTTAAAGTACAGGATATTGTAAAATACAAGATATTGTAGTGAAGTCTGAATATAATTATTCAGTTAAATTGGCCTTTTATTCGTCTTTCTCGGTACTTGTCAGGTATGCACCAGGTAGTTAATTGCCTCCTCGTTTCTCTGGCGAGCTCTGTCGCTTGAGTTCCTGGATTTTTCTACCTTTAATTTCAGTGCGGTGTGATATTTTACGGCTTTTTTGCGCGCATCGTCACTCAGAATAAATTAAATGGATGAAGCACTACATGTTAGTGCTAGTCTATTAATACCTGTACGGTGTCAATGTTAGACTGCTTCTCTTCCTTTAAAAGAGGAACGCTAATTACATTTCCAATTCCTAGGCCGATTTCATCAAAATGCCTTGGTTCTTTACAACCATTCCTACTTACTGCTAGTTTCTTTTTCATTATTTAGGCAGATATCTAGATTTAGCCTCACGTTCACATGTTGATACCCAGTTTAAGCCTTGACCTGCAACCATATATAACACAGGTTTTACTGAAACGCTATTTAACATTTCAATTTATTCTTAAAGACTCCAACTGTCACTACATATTGAATGATTAAATCTTAACACGTTGTCTCCGATTGCCTGACTGGTGTAAATCTTCACTTTATACTATAGTCACTAGAAGGATCGGAAAAAATTACAGAACCTAACCTAAGTGGTCCAGATACGTACCACTTCGGAGTCGACGTGTTAATTTGATTGAAAATTGAATATTGTCCTGCAGTTTGCAACTTATGATCCCAGTGCTAATTTTTTAAACGAGTTTTATTTTCAATGTTCCTTTCTGTTCAGTAGTCAGTCCACGTTACACTCGTAGTCTATTTCTGAATGCATTGTCAGGTACAAAAACATGTACGGAACTGTTGGAATCAGCTGCCGGGCTCAGTGTAAAACATGCACTCCTCTAGTCACATTTCATGTACCGTTACTGATTAATCGCTCCATCACTATTTAGTCTGAAACAGTGTGTGCTATGTGCTTTAATTTTTGAATATATTTGCATTTGAACTACGTCGTTGGAAAAATGTTCGAACTTGTTCCCTATAAATGAGTATTCTATTAGATGTACTCCTTATACGACTATTAGTCTAAAACGCAACTGCTCAACTTCTGATAGGATTTCTACCGATAAATATTCTGCATATTTAATTCAAATTTAATATTTCTTCATTGAGGCATTTGTGTATCGCCTTGTATGTATTGTCGGACATAAATAGTTCATTTCACCTTATTTAATTTTGTTCTTGTTTCTTCCAGCTGGATTGAGATAACGCGTCGCACCACTCCTTCCTCGGCATGAAATAAAAGTCGAAGATTGATTGTTTATACTTGGAATCCTTCAAATTTAGTTCATCAACATGTTATGATAGAAAAGCCTAGTTTTAAACATATGTCTATAACAGATGCAGTGAGGATTTATATTGACATCTCTTTTTGAGATAGCTTAACTTTAAAATATCCTGTTGCTTCTACTTGACGTCAATCAGGTTACTTGCTGATGATGGTTAGTTGCTCACGATCATCGGTTTACTTGATTGTTAAGTCAATTATGGTAATCAGGTTGCTGATGATTGTCAAGCCAATTATGCTAATCAGGTTGCTTGCTGATGATTATTAGATTACTCGAAGAGTATCTACTTCCTTGATGAATATCAGGTTACTTCCTGATTATTGGGTATCTTACCGATTATATGGTTAATTATGGTAATTAGGTTGCTTGCTGACAAGCATCGGGTTACTTGTTTATGGTAATCAGGTTACTTTCTGACCCTATGATCAGGTTGCTGATACCCAGATTACTCGATTATTGTAATCAAGTTCTTTAGCGATGTTTACAGGTAATCAAATTACTTTAGGTAATGAGGTCGTTTACCGATCATAGGTTCCTAGATTAATTAAAGTACGTGATGATTGTCACTTTACTTGCGCCAGGTTTTTTGGTTATGATGAGGTTACTTGATCAGGTTAATTATGGTAATCTGGTTACTTACTGATGAGTAATATTTACTTGCGAATGATCATCTGGTTACTCACTGGTGGATATTAGGTTACTAGGTTTGAAAATTTGAATCTTTCCATATTTGTTAAAAATCGAACTGGATTTGAAATGGATGATTTCCATCATAGTTGGGAGTTTCAACATGCATGGAGTACTATCATCTTTAAGAGCAAAGAGATACTGAAAAGTCTGCAAAAATCGCGTGTATCGTACAACAAACGGTACGTGGAAACATTTATAGACGATAACTAACCAAATGTACAACAGTATTTTTCGTTGTCCACGTACAGAATTTTACGACATTCCAAGACATTGATCCAAAAATTTGTGTTGGGATACCCTGTGCATTAAAAAAAATACGAAATAGATAATTTCCCTCATAGTTGGAAGCTTCATATATGGAGTACTATTGTTAAAAAACAAATTGTGAAGAATCTGACAATCGAATTACCACAAGCAGGGTATGTTAACACGTTAACCGCCATATGTACCACCGGTGGTACATTTCCAAATTTTTAATAATTATTTTCAAAAATTATTTTAAAATATTTACGGAAGGTTAAATGATAAAGTCGTAAAATGGTAAAGTCGTGGCGGTAGTGACAAATCTCTGATATCAGGCATGGCGGTAAACGTGTTAAGAGGCAAAAAAGCTGATTATTTTGTATCTAGTTCTAGTATCCCGATTAAAAGTTTATATTGTTACTCAAACTTTTCACCATTATCAATAACCCCAAAATGGCAAAATATAGTTATTTCACACAGTGAATCCTTAGTTGCAGTACAAAGGGACTTGATGACAAGATTTATACAACTGAAGTCCCACGATGCATTTTGGTAATGATTCAAAATTTAGAGAATCCAGATCAACAGCTGATAAGAAACGCTCTGCTAGACAGCAATACGAAATGCATATGCAATTCAGCGAGTTTCAAACGGCATTCAACAATAGCCACGAACATCGACTAGGAAACGTTCCGGTGAACTAGGAATTTTTCGAAGATCACTACGTCGCACCCTGACAAAAGGCTTGCAACTGTACCCATATAAAATTCAATTAACCCATGAGTTAAATCATGCAGACTATCAGAACAGAAAAGACTTTGCTCGTGCATCTCTGGATCTGGCAAATGATGAGACCTTTACCTTACACGTAATCATGTTTGATGAGGCATATTTTCATATCAGCGGATACGTAAATAAACAGAACTGCCGATTCTGACGTGTTGAAGATTCTAAGATAATTCATGCAGAGGGGACTGTCTGGTGTGGTATAACAAGTGCAAGAATAATTGGCCCGTACTTTTTCGAAGACGATGGAGGGGCAAATGATGACTTTTTCGAAGGTGATGACAGTAACGGGAAACAACTACAGACAAATGCACCGGGAATATTTATTGCTACAACTGGAAGATTTGGAAGTGCACATTATGTGTGTCCGGGACTGAAGCGTGTCCCGTAGGATACATGACGAGGTCGTTGGAAGTTGAGTTTATTGAAGCCGTGATCTGAGAACAAATCACAAATTAAGTTTACAGAACTAATTATTTAACTTGAAATTAAATACTTTGACATAGTACTGGCGTCTGAAATGGCACACTTGATTACCTTTTCAATGTGCCTACACTAGAATGTAGTTCAAGCATAATGCTGGCCATTGAGGCTGACTGAAAACACTGGCAGCTACACTGAACTAGAGTAATGGCATTAATTTCACAGTTGCAGCTCAAATAACAAGTTGCTGCCATATGTATACAAAAATATAATTTCCTTTGCAACAGTACTAGCATAAATGTAATTCCTTTAGAAGGGAAAGCATATAGATAACTGAAAGTGCAGGTATAAATGACTTTAGGTTCACCAACCTCAGTGTTAGACAGAAGTATCTTATACATCACAGTTATAAAATGTTTTAGAGCCTTTGCACAAGAGCGAATTACACTGCAAACTTATTACCCAAAAATATAGTAAACTACCATGATTGACACATCAAAGCACGAGTACTACTTAGAAACATAAAACTGCTGCAATTCAGCATCACAAATGAAAAAGAAAAGGCCAACTGTATTTAGCAACAGGCACTGTTTGTTATGCAAAAATCATATACTTAGAGCACACTGAATTAAAAATATAAGAATTGTTTGAGGAACTTGTAAAGTTGTTGCTGTTTGGGGAATTTTAAGCAACCAACTTTAACAAAACCTAATCTATCTGCCCGTGTGACCTTACTCAAGGAGAATAAAAGAACTCATGACAGGAAACTCAGCTTGGTATTCATGGAAGTTGGCACGAGAAATAGCTTGGGATGATTGAGCCAGTCCAGAGCGTTCAGGCGATGATTAGGCCAGTCCAGCTTCAGGGATGAATGGCCAGTCCAGAGCTATAGCGACTATGGCTTGAGACCTGCACGAGTACAGCGAGTACAGTAGGTGCAGAGCGTGGCTTGTAAGTGTACGAGTGCAGCGGGTATAGTATAGTGTAGGGCCAGCGATGGTAGTGAGTGGGTTCACCGCGAGTAATGAGTGAGTGGTAGACGGTCCCTCAAATTCTGCACGTAACGTGAAGTGCTGAGTACATAACCACATCATAAGTCCCATTGACAATTCCCAAAATATGCCAGGAAAAAGTGCAGAAGGCAGTACTGGTTAACGATTGTTCAGCAACCAGTTCACCATTTAGTCAAGTTCTTGGTTTCACATTCTTACAGTGGGGCAGGAGTTTATTAAATTGATTTCGTGAGTTATTGATAGAAAGCAGAAATAATTAAATTATATCCTTGGCATAAGTCTGAAGGATTTGCATTGTTTTTTTTTAGAAACCAATTTTAGCAACGGGAAGGAGGAAAATTGACATTAGATAAAAAGGTTCATTCATAACCTTTCAATATTCATAAATCTGAGTGAAGTAATGACAACAAAATAATTGAGTTTAGACCTTCATAGAAGTAGCTTTTAGGTCTGTAATAATATTAAAACAGAGTTTTTCCATTTATAAAAGAAACGCATAATAAATCTTACGGTGACAAAATTAGGGATAAATGCTATAGCTGCATCTTAATTTTGCATCAAGTAGTCAACAGAGTCTGGTTTTCTAGTCAACAGAGTCTGGTTTTAGTTTTAAAATCATTGTAACAGCATAACTGGGTCTCTAATCTCTGATGCATATGAGTAAAATATCTTGAGCACACATATCTAAAATAGAATATGATTTTATGAAGATCTTGTTCAAATGAGGTCTTTTGAGAACAGAAATAAACACAATGATTGAGAAAAATATTGAATCACTTATTACAGCACAGTTACTGATTTATCACACTTGTCCTATAGAAACAATTCCTAACACTTGACTTTGCCCTAATAATTCACAGTGAAGAAACCAACACTTGAAAAATCTAAACATACACCAAAGAACACAGATACACTGGCAAGTTAAACACAAAAATTAAGACAAGTCTAAAAATACTTAAAACATAGTATGCTCACCTCCACTACGCACAAAACGGATTCAAGATAGCAACAAAAGTCAGTGGCGTGGGATCAGGTATATATAGTAATGCGGACCGGAAACGAGGGTAGAATCCACGAATGTTGCCAGCCTGCGAGTCCTTTGTTTTTTTTTGGAACGCTCAGATCTAATTATTTAATATAAATAAAATATATCCCTGGGTTGTCACTAACCTTGTCAATAAGGCTAAAATTCTGTAATAATTATTACGACAATCTCTAGTGAGATTAATGAGATAAATGCTAACTTATATTTAATGAGATAAATGCTAACTTATGTTTTAACGTGCTATTACAGAGATATGAATGGTACATTGAGTGATACCATTCATGCTACAAACTTTCTTTCCAATGTTGGGTGGTGTGAAATCCTTTTACACCTACATTGAACACATTATAATGCTGCTGTAGACTAGAAAACATTTTCTACATTCTACATTGAATGTTACATTTCCTGTGAATGAGTACCAGTTAAATGAATGAATTGACTATGCATGTAGAATGCTTTTTGGTATCTTACTGTATGGCCAGGATTCTATTGAGCAGGAAAGAATAGACACATTTAATTTATCACAAACACTGATGAGATAACTTCCTGGCTCACATGAAATACATATATTGATACTTGTCAGTATCACACATAAATTTTACAGCTATGCTTGTGCTAGAAAGCTGGTGATTGAGCAGGAAGGACTAAACACATTTATCGCAAACATGGGTGAGATGACTTCCTGGTTCACATGAAATACATATACTGACACTTGTCAGTATCACACAAATTCTACAGCTATGTTTGAACTAGAACGCCGGTGATTGAGCAGGAAGGACTAAACACATTTAATTTATCACAAACATGGATGAGATAACTTCCTGGCTCACATGAAATACATATACTGACACTTGTCAGTATCACAAATTCTATAGCTATGACTGGCGACAGAATACATAGTACATTAAATGACTAATACCTTGAGCATTCTTAAGTGTCCAATGGATATCACAGTCGGCCTCCTGTCTGGATAGGCTATGACTGCATTTTTACAGTTCTGATAATACACAAGTAGAATAATGCTGATATCAACGGACTTATAGAGTTCAGTATACTCACGATTATATTCTACACCTTACACAATATCTTATATTTTTTGCTTTGGTGTGGACTTAACACTGTTTTTAAGAACGATGCTGACTACATGTGACTTCTATGGTGGCGGGAGAGTCAAAGCTACGCTGGCACGCGTGTGGCCACCGTAGTCGAGTGGTCTGCGGCTCGTGTTCTGTATCGGGTCTCTGCTTGTGCAGAAAGACTTCTGCGGGTTCGAAACCCGGCAATGAATACGAGCTGTTTCTCGTTTCACGCCGTGAGCTCGCACTTATCGGTAAGCCCTCAACTCCCCGCCCATGGACACATCCCAGGATCGTCGCATGGAGCTCACCATCATCCTTACTCTAAGAATGTTAACCTTAAGAATTTGAAAAACCAATGTACTAAATGTCTATGTACTGTGTACTTGATTGGAAATAAAGATTGTTTGGCTAAAGCTGCTGGTGTCTCGGTATTGCCAGCCAGCGGATATCCTCTGTCCCTTTTTCTCTAATGCAAGTTCTAATTTATTTATATTTATTTATATCCTGACCTGTCAGGACAATGTGGTTTCAACAAGGAGCAACACCGCACACAGCAAGAGAAACCATAGCAATACTAAGAGCTGCATTTCCTGGTAAATTAATGTTACGTACTGGTGACGTTTCTTGGCCACTAAATGACCATTTCCAATAGAGTGTACAGTACATAAACATTGGGTTTAAATTCTTAATGTTAACATTTTATGAATAGTGACGGTGCTTATCGATAAGATCTTCAGAGAAGAAGTGATGCTTCAAGCGAGATCCCCGTCCTCTGCGCTGTAACTTGAAGTCGAGGCTCGTCTCGTAGGGGCATATCGATGAGCGTATTTGAGGTGTGGCTTGTGGCACAAATAAACCGTGACAGCTACGGGGAACGATCCCGGGTATCCGCATAGCGGACGGGTACCCTCACCAGTCGGCCACGCTGGGAGTACAGTCGCCTGATTTGACCCCTCCGTGTTTTTCCTTTGGGGATACCTTAAACAAAGGGTTTACAGCAATAAACTTAATACTCTACTAGAGTTAACAGCTAACATAATTGAAAAAATCAACAGAATAACTCCAGGTGTTTTGGAACATGTCATGAAAAGTACTGTGAAAAGAATGCTCACTTATTTGAACAGCAATGGACAACATTTAAAGGATATCATATTCAAATAATGTAACTTCTATTAAAAAATCAATAGTACTCCAAGATTTCCTCTTTCATTTGATATGTAAGCCACTTTTTGGGCTCTATTAGGTTTTGTTTTAATAGTATTTAAAAGTGTGAAGTGACTTTCGTCTCCACCCGTTACATACACCCTACGATCATGTAGCGTTCCCAACTGGACATGCCACCAAGGAAACTATCAAAACAAAAAACAAAAAACGTATATTTCCAATAAAGTTGGTACACAAGAGATGTAACATCATTGGTTTTAAAAAATGCCTTATCATAAAATCCTTAAGTGGTAGGTATTCTTAA
>VCRD01002268.1:40172-58054 GCA_006783055.1 Trinorchestia longiramus | reverse complement strand
CCGTTCTCGAGAGCTCCGTGGGAACAATCACACATCACCTCTTGTGATAATTAACTTGCTCTTCATGCTCACAAGAGCCAGCAGTTCTTCTCCCCTTGACGTAGCTCCAACCTCAGATGGAATGGCAAACCTTTTTTAATTCGAGCATGAGCGCTCAGCCGTTATAGTCTCTGGGTGTCTGGCTTTCGAATGACAAGCGTCGTGGTTCTGTGTAAAATTTTTGCGTATTTTATTCGATTTGTTACTTGACTGCGCACTTCAAGTGCAAATTTTACATTTTTATACTATGGCTAATGGCATGAATTCGAAACGGTTCATTGCATTTTCTTATATAGCAGTATATACCATTGTTTCATTTGAGTAAGCTTTCCTATATTCGTAATCCCACGCATGTCGTGGCTCAGGAGACAGACTTCTGGGCACAGCCTCTTTTATATCCTCTCCCCGACCGAAAGCGTCAGTAAAGATGTAAATTTTACGTGTTTATCTCTGTAAAATTAGGTAATTGTTTCAAACTTAAGCTGTTCGATCTCTATTCCAAATCCTTTTTTAGTTCCACTGTGACAGCTGCCTGCAAATAGTCATCGTATTCGATAATGTTGACTCGAACAAACTTCAACTTTTCAGCTTTGGCTGGGCTGTTTTTTATTTTTTGCTTCAAAGTTTTAAATATGCATCTTGACTTCGAGTTATTTCGTACAAAATTACCCAACCACGACAAGTCAATAAGGGGTCTGATGCCACAACGCTGGCTGGTCTCTTGGGTGTGGCAGTCCTGCTGTGCGCTCGTCATTGTCGTGTCTAAGGTTCTTTCAGCAGGCGTCTCCGGTGTTACACTTCCGTACACTATCATGCAAATCAATATGTATAATTTCTTATTCATATGTTTTATGCGCATTACTAAAGCGTACATTCAATAATAGAACTGATTTTGGTGTACATACGGTATTTATGAAGATTCAAGAGCCTTGTTTTAATTGTAAACGATGAAAAATGGGTAGATTTCTAGCACTTACTCAGCGCAGAAATGTCACGGTTATGGCAAAGCTGTTTTATGATTTCTGTTAGATTTTTGAGTACTATGTGCATCCAAGGGTAATATTTTGAAATGTCATGCAAGTTGCACGAGCTATGTCGGTTTTCACGGCTTGAATGCGTTTCAGAAGTGGAGTACAGTATAATTCCTTAAACCGGCACTCGCTGGCTAACCTTTATATATTTATTCATTGTTTCTTCTTCTTTAACTGCTTTAAGCAATTGATATTGTTTTCCTTTTATATCTAGCGTGTCTATGAATTGTTTGTGGTTACATGGGTGATATTAACCGGCAACTGCAAAGTCCCATGGGTGCCGGTTGAAACGACCCACTGTATATGACTTCGAAATGCATTTACATTGCGAATTTTTCCTAAGTAGGCTTGTCAGTTTTGTAATGAGCAGCGCTGCCTACAGTACGATGTTATATTTTGCCATAGAATGCGGTCAACCTTCACGATAATCATGCGATGAGGAAGCGTGACTTATAACTCGTTAAAATACGGGTGAACAAATCTACTTTCTACTCTACACGAAAAGGAACCTTTAGGATGGAAAACTTTTCAAGTGATGCTCACTCGAGTGCTTCATTCAAATACGTGAATATTTTTAGATTTTTGACTCTGTCTATTGTCTCGTGGTATTTTCATGTTCGATATGTAGATTAATGACGGCAATCAAAACTAAAAACAACAAATATTAGGGTAAATGCTATTTTACTTTGATAAAATACGATTAAATTTACATTGATCGTCAATGAAAGTATTCGTCTTTAAATCTATTTTTGATTATTACCATTCTTCGACTCGGTTATTGCGTTCACAGTTTTTCGTTCACATGAGGCGTCTTGGAATTTCATAGTCCCTCATCAACTGTTACAAGAAAAAACTCATTGATATATAGAAAACGGAGTAGTTCAAGACGCATGGGATATACTTTTCTATTCTGCAGTTTTTAGGCAAAGGCCATTATGACTTCTGATCAACATGATTCGAAGAGCAGTAAAATTTTTAACCATTGTAATCCAAAGACCAGTATAGTTAAGTATAAACTCCATTGTAGTTACCTGGTCATAAATTTGGTTGATGATCTCGATCTGGGCGTTTATCCACTAGTATGTAGCTGTGTAGCTTGCCACAACTACACTAGCTTGCCCTCAGCAATGATATATCACTCGACCTGTACCACGTTGAATCATCGACACTGACGACCACGCCAAGTTACGACCAATGTTGAGTTGCAGTTTGCATGAGAATGCAAAGCTTTTTATTTCAGTCAAATATGTATGACTGCTTCGATTGAATACAATCTGAGGGGCACAGAGCCAAGTTCCTTCTGTTACTGAGCCTCTTGAATTTGATCTTAAAGTTAGTTGTCGCTGTGGTATCCGGGAGTCCTTATGAAGACTAGGAACCACTCCAACATTTAGTAACTACCATGGAGTGAAGATTTGTCCTTCGCAATGATTCTTGGCACGTTAATTAATACGAAATATACCAAGCTTTTCACGATACCCACTAGTCTTTTAATATCAGAAAGTTAACGGTCTACATTAATGTTACCTTTTTTAGAGTGCGCATTAGTCACTGATCTCATATTCAAACTTGCGAACTGAAATAGAAGCAGTAGATGACGTTTCTCACTGGTGTATTGGCTGTGATCGACGTTCAGTATACGTCTGGCGTAAGGGCGTTTCGCCTATGAAATGGTGAGGCTATATATTTTTCAGGAATTCATTAAAATGAAGGTCTTTCAACCTGAGACATTGCTGTGCACCGAAATATGTTCGCTACTAATTCTGTTTTCATTCAAATGCAGTATGACTACCCAGAAACTTATTTTTTACTTTAGATCTAAAAAAAGTTGAAGTGAAAGATAGTTTTCTTATCGGTTCACATTTTAACCAATAGTTGGAGCGACTCGGCGTACAGTCCACGCTATTTGGAGTTTCCAATGAAAATTGTTCTACTTCTTTTGTCGTTTAGCCGAAGTCTCAATATTTCTTTGGGTGCTGTTCGATATTGGCCGGCGGTCGGCCGGTAACTTGTGATTTCGAGCGCTAATATTCATTCGATATGAGACAATCCAATAAATATTCGATAAAAACTACTTTCTTTGACCCCGAGCCTCGACCTCTTTGAGACGTCCAACTCTCTGATAGTCTACCTTTTCTGGCCGTGTGGGATTTAACCTTCTGGTGAGTCTGAGATTATCCGTAAAGAGTCTGCTTTGCATACCGAGGCACTTGCTTCCCGGCCATTGCATCAGACCTGTTCTCTGGAGGCCTAAGTCTTGACTCAGCGTCTTTGGGGGCATGTTCCTCTATTTTCGTTTTCAAATTTCTGGAGGTTTTGGTTGCTGTGGATCCGACTTTCTGACCATTTGGTATAGTTCTGTATTCCAATGCTTGTGGAGAGCTCTTGTTGATTTTTTTGTTATTTTTTTTAAAAAGTTGTTAATCGTGAGCTCATGACGTCTCGGTATCATTTTCAAGACACAATTAAGAAAGTTGTAATCCAAAAACTAATTTACCGAGTTTGTGTAAAATGCACGTGTCCTAATAGAAATAAACTATGATGCTCTAATATTCTGTATAATATGGTCATTAGATATTATGGGTCTGCGTTTGCCGAGTTTCTTTGATACTCGCTATAAGTAAAAAAACTTTAAATTCCACGTATTACAAGACTTGGGCTAAGCGCTGCTATCGTCGAGGCTCAGGCAAAGCTGGGGAAAGATTAGAAAAATATTTTTATTCACGTGTGACTACCTGAATTTTTGGAGTGTTTTTCCTCTCATTTATTTCACTGTAGTTTTGTTTGATGTAGTGGCATTTGAAAGCACTGTATGATCCCGTCATACTCCTCAGGATCGTTTAGACTCGCATTGTTATACTCTTTGGGATCACTAAGACGCTCTCAAGTGCTGCTCTAACGTTGTTTCTTAGACCCATCGTTAACAGTCGCTTTATTTTTCTCTCTAGATGTATTTCTTTTCTATTTTGTGTGCCGATTTTTTACGGGAATTTATTCGTATTTGTGTGAAATGTTATACTTTACCGTGAAAAAGTGGCGCGTTTTCTGTTTTGACTCGTGCTTCTTTAATTGCTTTCACAAATTTTCTTTTGTTCCTGACTTGCAAATTGATCTTTCCCATATCTTTAAATAACTGAAATTGAGTAATCTGCGGCAACTACAAAAGACTAGCTTAAAATAAGTAGGTTTTTATCCGATGTTCTATGTTTACGCAACCTAATTTGTGTTTACGAAGTAAACACGCTCAGTTATTTGAAGTAAACACGTTCAGACGCAAATGGAGCGCCTGCGCGCTGTGTTGGAGAGCTGCTAGCTGCGGTTGTTTGCACGCCTTGTCACGAGGAAAGGATGCGGCAGAAGCACCGGACACATTTGAAGCTTTAATTGATGCTGACTCGATCAACTCTTGTTGACAACTGACCATAAAATGTTGTAGAATAGCATTTTATGTTCCTTTCGAAAAGTGGAATATTTTTCATTTCTAGTGTTTTTTGTTTCTATTAAACCGACAAATGTGTCAGATCGTTTTGCCACACTGTGTGCATGGAACGGGCCCACATGTTGCAATGATCTTCAAAGGATAGTGACACTATACACTTTTTGAAGTCATCATAGCAAACGTTTATTCGTACACACATGTTGCAATGATCTTCAAAGGATAGTGACACTATACACTTTTTGAAGTCATCATAGCAAACGTTTATTCGTACACACATGTATTTTAATCTCGGCAAGCCGTCCTTTTTGCAAGTCTTCTACCTACCGGGTGGTGTGACTAGCTAGCAGTTGTCAAAATTTACAAGGTCAAAATGTAGAAGTTATATTTTTACTTCTCTGCAAGAAAGCAGCAATTTAATTTGTTTTAGCGCTTTTCATGAGCAAGAAACATAATAACAGACAAAAGTACGTCGTGAGGACTAGTGTTCCACGTTTTCCTCAATTAATAGTGAAAAACAGAGATGAGACAGAAAATTTTGTAACCATCGTTGGTTAAATTTATCTATATCCTAATTGAAACTCTTGCTATTTTGACTTCTTAGCATTCTATTGTTTGAATTGTAATGATTTATTAACGGGTAGTAAAGTATGCTAAACTTTCCAAGTACTTCTTTCATTGTATACGCAGCCAGAAAAGTTTTGAAAGTTTACCGACTGTCAGCAACCGTCTTGAGATAAGGAATGCCTTGGTATAACTGACACATAAATTCATGTTGTGTACCTGCGAGACATGAATGCGTCGTGTTCTAGTCTGGAACTTGTGGCCCAAGATGATGCCCACTTTCTCTTCACTAAAAGAGAGCTTCCACTCTCCCCTCGTCCGTGTGTCTGCCCTCAGTCTTTCTGCTTTCCTCTCGTCCTTGTCTCTGCCCTCAGTCTTTCCGCTTTCCCCTCGTCCTTGTCTCTGCCCTCAGTCTTTCCGCTCTCCCCTCGTCCGTGTCTCTGCCCGCACTCTTTCCGCTCTCCCCTCGTCCGTGTCTCTGCCCGCACTCTTTCCGCTCTCCCCTCGTCCGTGTCTCTGCTCACTCTTTCTCCTCTCACTTCTTTCCTGTATCTGCTCTCACTTCCCCTGGCCCCCAAATGTCCCCTTCCCTCTGGCGGAGGGAGAACGCTTCCTAATCTCCAGGCGCGCATATACAAGTCTGCTCTGGCAGTCGGGATCAAATTGCTTCCTTTTTATGGATCAATTATGGCATTAGGGCCTTGCTTGTGATCGTAGCCCTCCCACACTCAGAAAAGGAGCACGACAATGCATTCGAAGATGCTCCTGTAATCTACGCTTTCTGTGAAGCGTCGACGTTTTTCCGAGTCTATAGTTGTTATGACAAATTTACATAATATTGCAAGTTTATTTGACGATTGTGCCTCTCCATAATAGAAGTGGATCGCTAAAAATAAAAATTTCAGTGACCAAGATAAACGCGTGAAGCGAACACATGCGCTCGAGTCTACCGTTTTTCGGAGGTCTGATGTTCTCGGCTGCGCGATGGTTGCCTACGTGTCCATCAGGGGTACGAATATCGCAGCTGCTTACTCAGACTAAAGTCACTAGACGAACTGACTTCGCTTCGACAATTGTGACTCTGAGTAGCCACTGCACTGCCTGCAGATCTCGACAGTCTAGTTCTCATAGGTCTCTGTGCTTCGTTGTGCCTCGAAAAGCAGCCTAAGTCTCTGAGTTATTCATCACACGAGTAAATTTGAGTATTGATTGAGCTTCATTTCCCTGCAGAGTTCACTGATTAGGGTTGTCTCTCTGTACAATCTGGGGACTCGGTGATCTTAGGGGAGGAGGTTCGCTGAGGGTACTTTCTCTCGGTTGATAAAATTGGTCTGTAGCTGTGTACTGGGAAGAATTTACCTTGTGGCAGCCCTGGTTATCCTCAGCAAAATGAAAAACACATCTCACTGAATCAAGGTTGTTGTGGATTTAATGTGCTATTTAAATAAGGTAACTTAATCAAATTTTCTATTTCTTTCTTTGTGTGGAAGCCTGCATTCTGTGCAAGCGGTGTTTTGCATGATGTTTTCGGTGTCTTTACCTTCTTCTATTTTTTGTTGAGATAGGATCTGAAACTATAAATAAAGTGAAAGATTACGGTTTTAAAATATTACTTATTAATTACTATTATCTTTTTTCGTTCCGTTTGGAGGAAGTTGCAAATATTCACAAGTGGTTCTTATCTTGAGGTTGTAGATGCGGTCGCCATTACTCGAACTTCAGTTTTACTCATTCCTACATTATGCAACTTGCGTCTGAAAATATGGAACTACATACATAGTCGTTTGGCTTATTTATATTTCATATTTGGCTCTCAAAATCTAAAAATATTGACTGCAACTACTTAGATTTGCAGGAATTTTCATGAAACTTTTTGGTGTTTAGATATGATGGTCCTGACCCAGCATGCTGCTTTGTTTCTCTGACAAATACATATTATCGTGTCCACTCCTAGTGCTCTCTTACAGACGTCGTCTTGCGTCACTAGCCTTTACAAATTTACTTCATATATGCCATATCACTTATTGTTTAATGAATTCTCCCAAGTTGGTGCAAGAGCGACTAGTGTTTTTTCGTCTCTTTAAGTATTCAAATTCGCCCGGGGAACTGTTATCCAATGCTCGTATTGTTATCGTATTAAGTGTAAAATGTAGCATACTTAAACTCTGCTCGAAACGTTCATTTTGTAGAGCTAGCATTATTTAATTTACGGTTTCAATTTTATTGGCGAGCTACGCCTAATTTTGTTCCATTTGTGCTGCAATTTATTGTGCTGACGAGACTTTCATTGCCCGGAATGAACCTCGCGACCGACTTCACGCTCCCATCGATCCGAGGTAAAATGGACATTTTTTTCCGAGAATGTGACCATTTTTGAGGCTGTGACTCCTCGACCAAGGCTGTTTTGGTGTCTGCCCTCGGCAGGTAAACTGTCAAATTTGAGGAAGAAGTGAGGCCAGCGAGACCAGAAGATGCGCTTGTTTTGTTCGAAGGGTCTGAGCGGAGACCCTGCGCGGCACACGTTGGTTTCCTTCATCATGCTGGCGAGCGTCAAACATCGGTGAGAGGTGCGTTGGTACATTTTGCTGACGCTCTTTCTTAGGATTTGGGATTAAGTTTGGTGCATTCTACCATACGAATTATTTCATACACTATATCTTGTTTTATTTGTGTCTCTACTCGAAATTGTGACGTCAAAGAATGCTTCGACCTGGGCCGTCCAAAGTCTGGTAATCGCGCCACAAAAAAGTTGGGTCTCAACGACATGCATTGTTGAGCCTCCTGCGGTCAGGGATCCCCAAAGAATTCTAAGATCATTATTTTTAGTTTTAATTTCTTGATGCGTGTTTCTCTCGCAAATTTTTTGATAGTGAAATAATGCTAGGCAGTTTTTATGAAATTACAATGGAAGATCTGATTTAGGTTTGAATAAAAATCGTCAAGGCCATCGGCTATGTTCAATAACTGGTGATCTCGCAGGTATCGTGTAGGAAAATCCAAGTTCGACCAGAAAAATTTAATATTTTTGAATAAAATGCAGACAGGTCAAAATTCCACACGACACGAGAAAACGTGGGCTCTTCTTGTTGAACGGCATAGTAGGTTTTAATGTAGTAATTTATCTGTGTTTTAAACCGTGGAAATATTGAGTGTACATTTTCAAAATGCCAATATCATAACGCATTAGTTTTTGCTTGGAAGTGCAGTCGATCTTTTCAACATCACAGGACGAGACTTTGCTATAAATATTCAAGTGTTAATGGCAACAATAGAGCGAGCTGAAGAATATTTAGTGTAAAATTCGTCAATATTAGAGTTGATAAGTTCCATAGCAGCAAAGACAAATTCTCATTAAACTTAACATCCCCCATAACATATAAAATATATTAATTGCTAGTTGTTTCTTAATCTTAGTGCTTGGAAAGATTATTTAAAACGATATAGTTTTATACGAACTTTCTTTGAACACCGTGCTAGTTCCAAGTCTGATACATGCGAGACTTGTATCAGACTTCAGGTGTGTGTCTAGCTGCTGTGCTGCAGTTTCAGTAGTGTTGTCTGTTTAGTATCAAGTTTATGGTGCGTGTAAGTGTAGGCCATAGTTTAGTGGTTCACAATGATGGAACGTGGATAAGGAGGTGTGATGAGGGTTGAAGGTGGCAAGTGAAAATGAATTTCGTGCTACGATAAGTTAGGACAGGGCAAAATTCCATGCTGTAATAAGTAGGAACGGAAGCAAAATTACTTGCTACAATAAGTAAGAACAGAAATAAGTTTACGTACAAGAATAAGTACGAACCGAAGTAGCTCCGCACAGCACAACCGTGGAATTTCCCTTGACTAATAATGTGTTTACCGACACTTTTGGTAATCGCGGTGCTTGTTGAGAGTTTGTGTTCGCTGAGTTTGAAACCCGTGCATTGCTAGGGGCAGTGGGGGGTGTACTGACACAGACTGAGGGCAGGTGCGGGAGGAGGAGTGAAGGGAAGGGAAATGTGGCCTGGTGTGGCTGCAGTGCTCGCCACAGTCCGTGCCCTGTGGCTGTGGCGAGTGCCGCTCTGGTTGCTCAGTGCAGGCTGCTCTTCCAGCTCAACCTACAGCACTCGCTGGATCCTCAGCTTTTATGGCCTTGTGAAGTCGACTTTTCTGCTGTCTATAGTCCTCTTTTTCGGTGACCTTACTAAAAGGATTTTTGGAATACTCGCATAAAAGTTGACCTTGAGAATTATATTTTTGTTACTTAGAATTCGTGTGCAAGGAACATTTCACAGAGAAGTGTCATTCCTGTTCGTTTTGCTGCTATAAGAATTTCAGAAAATGGGCTGAGGTCCAGGTGGATGTTTTAAGGAAATTCTCTTGAATATTATCCTCTGTGGGCGTGGAAATCAATTAATTCCTTTTTCAGCATTTATATGGAGTTCTAAATTGTTGATGTATCAGAGATTAAGGAACAGTTTAAAAGCTTATAAGTGAAACGACGAATTTCATAAAATGGTCCCCATTACGTGAGTTGGCTTGTATGCGAATACGAGTAAAATTTCGAAGCTGCTGCTCAAGGCTGATCTTATAATGCATCATTTGTATTCAGCGAGGCGTTTTACGGCCGTCAAACGCTAGTATGAATGCAGTGCGTGAGCAGCCGCCAGCTTCTGAACTATTTAAGAGAGCCTCGTGATACCCTCACAACTGCGATATTACGCTTCAGTCATAGCTACTTCAGATCATTATATTTCCCTGGGTCTCTCGTATTTATCTTGTGATCTCGCTAGGCTTCACCGTAGCCTCATTTTGTACTCGTCTAGTGTTTTCAAAGAATTTTGCGCTAAAATCTTGAAGCGGTGACTTGTTGACTTTTTCCAAAGGTTTGATTCCGTCATGTGATCTCTTCAGGGTTGCCCATAACCTCCTCTTGCAGTCGGCCCGAAAGATACTTTCCTTTAGTATCTTGAACCTTGACGATGTCATTTTTCAGTATTTTTTAATAATATATACAATTATTGGAGAAGTAGTTGTGCACGTTTTCGAATTTGCTGCTTTTATATATCTAGTAGGTCAATCTATTCGTCTACTTGGGTGTTATGAATTGCCTATCTGTGCCGAATTCACTTCGTGTTACGTCTTATAGAACTCCTTACCTTGAAGAAAATTTATTATATTTCTCATTCTCACGTCGTCAGTCTATATGAAATTTAGTTCTATATACACAAAATAGTTATCATACCGAGGAACAGACACAAAAACGAACTTCTTTTATAGTTTTGATGACTGGAAGTGGAAACACCCTTTACCATCGTATTCCAGTGTTGATTTATATAATCTTACTCGGGACGGTTTCTTTTATTCGTTATTCTATGCTAGGCCATTGTCAGTATTTTCTCTAAAATATTCACGGTAATTTGTTTACCCTAATGATTATCTTTTAAATACGCATGCTTATTTGGATTTCAATCGTATTGTTCGATCTCTTGTTTGAAAATTTGAGTCGTGAATGCGCAGTTGGAACATTCTTTTCCAAAATTTATTTCAACTTAATAAAAGTAAAAACTGAACATTTGAACTCTTCATTGTTATTGAACACACAGTGACGCTTTCAGTAAGTTTACTCTCAACAATATCCGTGTTTCAAATGCACACCTCATCAGTTAACTTTATAAAAACTTGAAGGATTCCTATAGCCACTTGAAACTTGACCCAAGCACAACTGGTGCGGGAAGTTCACTCTTCCTTCTTGACTTGGAACGCACTATAACTTTATAGAACATCTTACCTCGAATTATTTGAGTGGAATTGGCACAGCAGTGGCGTCTTGCCGTACCTGTGCCTGAGGATGGTCTGCTTTAGTGGCCTGCGCCGTCGCTCTTCAGTCGTTTTGGGTGGCAATAAAAAGTGCGGTCCTTCTTTTGTGCCTCTCAGTGCCACAACGACTTTTAGCTTTCTTTATCTCTTTTTTTTTGTCACACGTGTAGTATACTATATATAAAGTATAAATCATATATCCTGGTAAGATAGGGAGCCCGTACAATAAAGGAGTTTTTGATAGAAGGCGAAGTATCTTCGTCCTTTTCTTCGTGAGGCTCAACTGACGACTATAGAAGAGCGTAAAAGTAGAAGTTGTCTGAAGACCTGTACAGTATTACTGTGGAGAAGCTGAAGTGCAACCCAGCTGTAGCTGACCTATAAACAAGTCTTGCCGCTGTCTGCGTACATTGCCCTTTTGATCACTGGACCGCAAAAATATAGTGTGGTGACAAAAATATATAGTGTTTTCTTTAAGCATAGTGAATGTGCTTTTCTTCGAATTGAGATTTGTCTATGTTTAGAAGTTTAGTGTTGCGACTAGTGCTATTTTTTTATTCGTCCTGTTTTGCTGCATACTTCATACCAGCCTGCGTAGTGAACTAGACTGCTGCTTCCCTTTCCGTGATGAGTGCCTGTGAACTCGTTGCACGGAGTCACCTAGTGTGACCCCACAAGAGGTGCTATGCACAGGATTGTCCTTTAACATATCATGGAAAGTTGGTCCTCCTCGTGGTTGTGTTCTTGGTCTTATTGAGTGCGTGCTAACATCTCTTCTCGCAGGCCTACCTAAGCAACTAGGCACGTCGCACAGTTCCCATCACCAAACAAAAATCTACGGTATTTGCTACGAACAGTTAACTATCTCCTCAGCATTGCCGGTCCTTAGACACGTTCGAGTTCTCATTAAGTAGTAAATGTATTTTAAGTCCTACTTTCATTGTAACATAAAATTGTTGATTCATCTGTGTTGGTATGAATTTTTAATTCATTTCTACGCTGATTCTAATTTGTTTTAATTCACTCGCCAGTTATTTAATTTTGTCGAGTGGGGAGTTTCGGTAAAAAATTTTATCAAAATTTTGAGCTTGATTCGCATGCTTACTACGGCGCAAAATATCTCGGCGAAAATATCGACGAATTAAATATCTGTTGCTAGTTTAGTTATTGTTCTTTTCGTTATAGCTGTTCCTGTTTTGTCACCACATTTCATTTCTGCGTTTTGTTCTCGGTTCAGTTCTCTTAGACGAAGAAGTAGTAAGCTATGCAACCAAAACCATATTTTTATTTACATAACCAAAATATTGCCTGCATCCGTCTCAAGATTATGCCCTTTTGTGAGGTGACTTGGCGACTTGCTCGTGATGCAGGACAATGGTTGCGCTCCAGGTTCTTATTCCTCCATTTGATAACCAACATTTGGTACGACAAACACAGCTTTTAAGGACTTTACTCTGTGCGTGTTCTTTCATCTCTGTTTTGGTCATTTGTTTTATTGTAAGTATAAAAGTCTTCTGTTGCTAAGCACATAAGTAACCAATTATATTATATGGTTTATTATCTACTTTGTCGCATCTATGAATCTTTTTAGATATACATAGCCTTGCTTGACGATCCTTCACTTATTAGACATCTTAGTTTAGAAGTCATGGCTTGTAATGTCATATTTACTATGTTATATTTATTATGAATATTTTTTGTTTAACATTCCATTTGCTAGTAATTTTTCTTAACGTAGCCGACATGGGGTCGTTCTTTACATATTATATAGGTCAGAGCTTTAAAGTGTTCTCAATCTTTCATAGGTTCGAATTGTGTTGTTTATTAGGTGTCCAGTTTTATTTTAATCGATTTACTGCTCTATACTTCCTTTGCTCGTAACTTTTCCGGCGTGGCTGATTTTGGACGCGGGCTCGGTCCTGAGCCTAATTGCCTTTGCCTGTCCAATTCCGTGGCCGCACAGCCTCACTCAGTCTTCCAGGCCTGGTGATGGTGTTGGTGCTGGTGCTGGTGTTGGTGCTGGTGCTGGTGTTGGTGCTGGTGTTGGTGCTGGTGCTGGTGTTGGTGCTGGTGCTGGTGTTAGTGCTGGTGCTGGTGCTGGTGCTGGTGTTAGTGTTAGTGTTAGTGTTAGTGTTAGTGTTAGTGTCAGTGTTAGTGCTGGTGCTGATGTTGTTTTCAAGTCTGATGTTGCTCTTTTGCTAGTTTCTATTTGAAGCAATATTTACTCCTTTTGAGAGCGAATGCTCATATGTGTATTTCCTATTCTTTAGAACAGATTATGTCCGTCTGGAACTGTCTGTTTTCGAGATCAAACCGCTCTTGTTCTCGCATTCGACTGTTTTTTTGTGGGAGCCTGCCGGTTCTACAGTATGAGTTCATCAGTTCTTTATTGGGAGTTAATTACTACTTGCAATTAACTGCTGAATAAAAATATAATATAAAATACTAGCAGCAAGTTACATTTGCTTGTTTTTTCAGAAATCACTCATTTTATCCGTGTAATGACTGTTTATAAGAATACTCTGGAAGTGGACTGGCTTGTACTGGAAACCCCATTATTAATTTCTCACTGTCTTTTTTCTTAATTTTAGACCGTTTATTTTCGTGTCAAAGCGTAACACGAAATCGATTTTGTTGTCAAATAGCGATGTTATTGAGCAGAATTTTACATAAAGTGGTGTGAAGTGCCGCGCTAAACGGGAGATGGCATGAGATGGCATATCCAACCCATGCAGCCCCCAAAAACCTGAGTAAAAAATTAAGAATTCACTCGGTTAAAACTGACTCATATTGTGCAATTGTAAGTTTACCTGTGCTCTTTCACTGTGAGTCTTCTCTTCCTCGAAGCAGTGATGCAGGCTAAGGCTTGGTGCTGGGAAGCTCAGTCTTCTCTTGCGGATTTGCTGTTCAGGGCCGTGAGACTCAACTCTTATCGTTACCCGAGCTGACATTTTTGCACTAAATGAGCGGCAAATACTGGCAGCAACTTAATTTCTCTTACATGATGTTAATGCAATCCTTGTTACCTGGTAATTAGTGGCTTTTCATCACCGTAGAACAATACAAAGACTAAAGAGTAGAGCCTAGACTGTTACAGCATGACACAAAGACAGAATTCACTTAAACATCAACGTACTCGTGTCACGCTCTCGAGTCTCTACCTTCGATGGAAATTGTCTTTGTCTCTCTTTTTTTTCCCTCAAAACAAGGGACTGCTTACTTCACTATTCCGTTAGTGAACTTTTCAGAACTCGACGTTAATTGAGTTACTGCTACTCGCATCGGTAAATTGATCTTAAGTTCATTCGGTGTTCGTCCCTTCTTCGTTGTTACGTACACTTTTTGTAATACATTGAGTTAAGAAATTTAGGGGCGCTTTGTTCAGATCGTTGAAATGTAAATTTCTCTGTATTACAGTAGAAAAAAATTCATCCTGTGATGTTTTTCATTCTGTGTAATGCACAAAGACTCTTTTGTGTACTTGAAATGGCCATATTTACCTCTTTATATCTATGAAGAAATTACCAGTAAATATTATTTCGTTTTCTTGGGTTGTAACGCGTTTGATCTTATATTTCTCAACGGAATGTTTTGAGCGACTTCTTTTGTTAGTTTTCTACAGAAAAATATTTTGCTTTCGAGCATGTGCCAGCAAAGGAAAAAATAATAATCAAGCTTGCTCTTAGTTTCAAATTAAAAGCTTAACAGGTCCACCCTATTTAGTGAGAACCATGCAAATGTATCTGTTGCTTACGTGACTGAGGTACAGGCCTTGCATGTCAACAGTAGCCCCTACCTCAACACCACCAATTTATCATAGTACTCGTTCTCCACGCTCCTGTTCGGTCTAACTCGGTAGTGCTTTTTAGAAAACGGTAGGTGGATCATTAAAGTAGTAAAGTATTTGTTTCCTTTATCATTTACAACTAAAATGTTGTTTTAAATGAATGGGTTAATGTTTCTGCTTTGCTATAAACTCCTTTTTATTGCAAATATCCCTCCGAACTGTCATGTCTCCTGTCCTCATTTTGAGCGAGTGCAGCTACTGCAACACTTTGGAAGGACCCCAGTATTCTCGTAGGCCGGTAGCCAAGCGTTTGATGATGCATATTCAGTCGATATTTAGAGCTTGTTATCGTAAACTTAATAGTTATGATGAATAGCATTATGGAAAATGTCATTGTTCTTTTATCAAATAAGTTGAACGTAATGTCTTAATTCATGAGTCTATTTAAAGAATATCTCGGTGTGATCTAACCTAAGCTTCGCTGTACTCAGTTGTGTGAAGTGCTCTGGTGTAGGTCGAAATAACCGTAGAACAGTCACTGGTAATGCGCTTCATTGTCAGTTGCTCGCCTGACCATGTTCTCGTGCTGCAGATCTACGTCTGTTAATCAACAGTCACTGTGTAGTAGTGGAGAGATACCATGAACACTTGCTCTTTGGTTCTCGTTCTTAATTTATTTTTCAATGTGCAATTCAAAGAAAGCGTGGTGTTGTGAATTAAAGGTGCACACGAAGTGACCCTTTGGTGCCGACGCTGCGACAAACCGTCCTTCATGAGCACGGGGGACCTGATAATGCGGCGATGGAGTCAAGGCAGGAAGGAAGGGAGCCTCTTCAGAAAGTGAGTGGTTTTTCTAATGAGATTTTGTTGTCGCAGATATTTTAACCTCGCGTGGACTAGAACAGAATCCTGTGGTTTTACAGATATTGAGCCTCGGGTAGACGAGAACAGACACGCGTGTTTGGGCGGATATTGAGCTTCGTGTAGACGAGAACAGACACGCTTGTTGTCACAGATATTTAGCCTCATATAGACGAGAACAGACACGCATGTTATCACAGATATTGAGCCTTGTGTAGACGAGAACAGATTCGCGTCAGTAAAGCTCGCTGTGAAATGCAGAATAGCGCCGTGGCTCAGCGGCA
This sequence comes from Trinorchestia longiramus, assembly GCA_006783055.1. Classification (NCBI taxonomy): domain Eukaryota; kingdom Metazoa; phylum Arthropoda; class Malacostraca; order Amphipoda; family Talitridae; genus Trinorchestia; species Trinorchestia longiramus. The sequence continues at coordinate 42,256 of VCRD01002268.1, read as the reverse complement.
TGATGCAGCGGACGCTAGCGGCTTGCTCCATCAGAACATTTCACGCGGCCTGGACGACTTCATTTAATTCGAACTTATCCAATAAATGCAAGAGATCTTTAAAATGCACGGATAAAATATTTATAAACAATATATTCACTCTCAAATTCAAAGTAGGCCCTGAATAATCATTCTCTGTTAATTTTATACGTACATAACCTCAAGAGTTGTCCTATGTATTATAAATCATTTCTTCAATTTGACAGAAAGCAGATTATTTTATTACAAATAGTAAAGCAAGTTTCGTAATTAGATGCTTATAAGTAATGAGCACCTTCTTAGAGCTGGTTTCTCAGCGCTTGTATGTCTCGCTTTTCTGAATTTATACTCCAATGGTTCAATAACCATTATGTTGAGAGACTCAATATTTCAGCCTAGGGTGGCAGAAATATTGCCCATGCTTGGCGATATTGTTTTGTAGATATCAGAAATATTGTTTTACATTTTGTATTGGGGGCTGTTTTCCATTGTCTTGCTATTCTGTAACATGTTACTTACTGAAACACTGTTCGGAACAATTACTGGACAGTAGGTGCTTTTTAAATGATATATTGGCAGGGATACTGTTCGATGGAGAGATACTTTTCTTGTTGTTTAGATTTTGCAGCGTAATTTTGCTTCAATTGCATATGTTGGCAGGTAAGATTGGCTTATTTCTTGGTAAGATTGGCTGGAACGGGATTGCAAAATATTTTTCTTTGCCTGCTGCTATCAAACAGATGCTGTGTAGCAGGTGAAAGTTTTTGCATAAGTTTTAAAGAACAAGTTCTATAATGCGCCTTGCCTACATCTGCTCACAAAGTATAATTCTGACCTCCTCGTCTCTGTTCATAATCGACGATGAGGTGCTCTGCAGTGGTGCATTTTTCCTTAAGCATCTTTTTCTCTTGAAAACTATGCATATTTTTAGAGTAATCGTAGTTGTTCTAAGGGACTGGTCGAACTAAAATAATTTTTGAACTGTATGAAATCTGTTTACATGAGGACTGGGAAGCCCCTCCTACTGTGTGAGCTTACATTTCTGATGGCGTACTTGTATAATAACTGCACTCCTGGTGGGATCTTCTGGGTATGAAAACATGTTATTCATGTGCGCGATAAAATGTCTCTGATTTGTCATAAATTTTTAGTGCAGCAATGGAAGAAACATGAATGTCACTTATGAAGCTTAGATTATTTGTCCTATTAGTGTGTACACCTGTGAGGCAGAGGTGGTGAGGTATGTATGGTGCCGGTGGGCACGCGTCTGCGGTCAGCACCACAGCGCTCCTACCTAATTACATTATCTGGGCCTCCTGGCTGCTGAGCTGCCTTCGCTGCTACGCTCCTCTGCGGGATTTGCTTTTATGCCCGCAATGAACGACGACTGCAAATTCTCTTCTATTTGCCCAGTGCTCGCCTTGGGTTGTGGCAAGGAGGCATTTGGGAGAGATAGCGTCGCAGTGAGATTTGTAAGCTGCAGCTCTCTGCTATCCTCAACTTCTTTTCTGCGCACAATGAGCGCTTCGTGAAATTATTCCCAGTTTTCGCTTTAACAAATTTGATATTCGAAGAAGAGGGCAATGAAATCGAATTCCTTTGTAGACCTCATGCTGAGTGCCGTGATTTTCCCTCGGCAATTATATGCATGGCGATGAATAGTCCGTAGTTATTGTTGGCATATCGTCCTAACTTTCTGTGACCACGTAACGCAGGAAATTTCTAACCACGTAACGCAGGAAATTTCTATATACTCTAAGTTTTCAAGTTTGAATGATCAGTTCGCTTACTTAATAGCCTTGAATTTCTTTGACGAGTTGAAAAATACTTTCGACGAAAATATCCTCATTTTCATCTGTTCTGAATGACTCACTTACTCAATACACAATGTTTTTGTGCTTTATTTTCTGCTTAATATAATAAAAAAGCTCACGCTGGCTTCAAATATTTGACGGCTTCTAGTGAATGGCATTAATTCGAGGTTCGTACATCCCCTTTAGTTTTTGCTCTCTGTTCTCACGTCATGCTCGTGGCTGATCCTAAACAAGAGGCTTAGCTAAGGACAT
>VCRD01002268.1:0-39726 GCA_006783055.1 Trinorchestia longiramus | reverse complement strand
GCCAGCTGCTGCACCAGCTGCTACTGCTGCTGCTACTGCTACTGCTGCTGCTACTGCTGCTGCACCAGCTGCTGCTGCACCAGCTGCTGCTGCATCAGCTGCTGCTGCATCAGCTGCTGCTGCATCAGCTGCTGCTGCACCAGCTGTTACTGCTGCACCAGCTGTTACTGCTGCACCAGCTGTTACTGCTGCATTAGCTGTTACTGCTGCACCAGCTGATGCTGGCCGTTTATTGGCTGCACTCCCTTCAAGTCCTAGAATATAAAATGTACGTTTTCTTAGTTGTCGGAACGCAAATAATGATAGATTACAAGCCGATTATTTCAAAGATTATTTCCAACGTATTTTACTGTTTTTTCTTTAACCCTCAGCAGGTACCACGATGTCTCTTCCTGCAATGTATTGAACTTGCGATGGGGTTCATTAGACCCCGTGGTGCTTGCTGGGGGTTAAAATTCGTTTTTAAGTGGACGTGTCTGGATTGCGAAGAATGAATCAAGTATGTCATTTGTATTATAGGTTTGATAATTTACTAGTGTGTTCTTGCGCCGTGCAGGATGTTGAGCGTGATAAAGCTGTTTAGTGTTGTTAGTTATCATGAAAACATGAACCTTGAATTCGGTAAAAATACTCCTAAGTTATAGGATATAGTAGAGCCTCAAAGGGTTCTTGTTCTCGAAGTGTGTCTCGCTGGAAGGGTTGACAAAGTTTAACGACCACATTTTTCCATAAGAGGAAAATTCTCAACAACCATACGCTAATCATCGGCTGATCATACTACTGACAACGTCTAAACAAGCAGAACCGTAACATGCTCTGACAGTTCTATACATGTTGAACACAGTGCAGGGCTGATGAGCAATTCGTTTTGTTATGTCACGCTTTTTCAAAAGAAGATATCAGTGTTTTTTTCGTCGGTAGAGGGTGATGAACTTCTGTTGAAAATACTTACGATCGAGCCTGGTGTCAAGTCAGCAACTGGCGTTGCGTTCTGACGTTGCACTCGCTTGTGCTGCTGAATACAAACACCAATTATGGCTCCCGTATTCCCTTTTGCTTAGCTAATTTAATCTGCTGGTATTAGGTAAAGACGTGTTAAAACTACATAGACACTTCTTCACCATTTTTATGCTTAGAACGATTAGGACGATTGATCAATTGCATGTCTGTAGAAGTATATGTACTCAACACCAAGTAAATTGCTACGTATTTTTAATGCAGGCTTTTCCAGTGAGAAGTATGTATCAAATTCGTGGCTCGCAGATTATTGAGTATAAAATCTGTGCGACCATCAGTTTTCCTCGGACACCTTAGAGGTGCAGGTGGTCGGTATGTGATTCCTGTCCCTTCCTTTTGTTCTCATGTGGTGCCCTACCATCTGCATTCATTTATTTCCATAAACTTCTCAATTTATTTCCATTTATACTATTCTTTTTGAGTTCTAGCCAATAAATTTTTGAGGTTACGAGTGGCTTTTCGTGCTCTTCTTTTTCTAGTAAACTTGTGCAAAAATCATAGCAAAACTGCTAAAAAAGCAAAAGCCTGTTATGCAAAATTTTAGGATCCGACTAACACATTCATTGTGGTTGCCTAGCCGGTGCAAATGTTTACTTTGTACATACAGTCACTAGAAAGCTTTGAAAAAACTACTGAACCTAACCTGAGTGACCATCATACCGTAATGAATGTGTTAACAAGAGTAGGAAACGATCAAACACCTTCTATTTTTACCATGCTTAGTTCGATGAAATTTCCACAAGAACTATATCTATCTATCGGATTACCTTGTAGTGATTTGTTAAATACTGCGATATTCTTAGTCTATAATATACATGTAATATAATATGTAGTATTGGAAATAGTTGTGATACTTTAGGTGTTATTCATTTGTCTAAAAGAAGGAATTAGAACATGCTTATCCTATATTGTGAGTTCTTCACAAATGTTTTCTAAAATTTTCTTTCTTTTCAGGTGAGTGTTGGGACATGTTGCACCTGAGTCTTGGAACATTTTACACCTGAGCGTCGGTGAGTGTAACGATATTTTGCATTTAAGTGTCGGTAAGTGTTACGGCGTGTTGCACCTGAGTGTCGGGACGTGTTTTTACTTCTCGTTTTGTCTTCTTTTTATTTTATAATGACTACTGTATGGTTAGATTATTAGATAATGAATACTGTATTGTGAGATAGTGTACTGTAATATACTGTACTGTAAGGTTTTTATTAAATGCCCTGGATTTTGTAAGGAAGTGACTTGCACGCAGAGAGCGGAGAATGTACGTCTACTGCGTTTAATTGTGATCTTGTTTAAAGTATATGAGTGACTTGAGTGAAGTGCAAACATATGAAATGTTTCATCATGAGTGCCAATTACTACGTCATCTATTATAACTGCTGTGTGTGACTTCCTGAGCGCATGTATGTAAGAACGCTCGCGTTTCGCCCGTCACAAACCTGTGGAGATCCGGTTATGTTCTGGTTGACCTCTCAAATACGTCGGCTTTGCAGAATTTTGGATCCACTTGAAAGCACGTAAGGTTTTGCTTTTATCGGTGACTGGAAAGAGTTTTGTCCGATAGACTGGAAGACAGTACTTTACTCATGTACACCTGAGAGGTTTGTCTTAAGGTGTGCATTAAACTCGTGTGCCAGTAAAACCTCATTTTCATAGTGGAAGATCACTTTGTCGGTAATTATTCCCCGATCATTGCATTTTCATTTTAAATGCTACGTGGAAGGTTTGTGATCGAAAAGCGTAACGCTTAGAACAGTTTTCATTTTCCTACACCTACACTTGCCTATCCTGAGTTCTCCTCGTTTCACACAGTGGTCACTGAAGGTGCCCACTCGAGTGTACTCTTAAGCGTGCCATGTCTCACTCTCCTCCCTCTCAGCCTCGTGACATGTCCCTCGTACTTGCTGCTGTATTTATGACCTGACGTGCCGCTAGCAGTTAATAATTCAGAGGTAACAGTGCAGAAGTGCGCTCGAAAAGAAGGTCTAATGGACACGAGGACTCCGTGGCGCCTCCATGTCTCCTTTGAGACTTCATTGCCGAACCCAGAGACCTCTGCACGCCAGAGTTTCTCTTTACATTCAGCCAGTTTGTTGATTTTTTCCCCTTTAATTGAACTACTGTGGTTATTGCCATGGGAATGACACGGTGGTGGAAATTTTTTTCCTTTCTCTTAATTGCATTTACGGTCTGGTAAATATCTTGAAGTGCTTTTTATAGATAAAAAAGGTACTCTGATGATTCTTTCGTAGTCTCTCACACTTTTAACTTTATTATTAAACGTAGAACCATTCTTCTGTTGAAGAACTGATTCCATTTATAGTCAAGAAAATGATACGCTCTGGAAAATAGTTGTACCCTCACTCTCTTCCTTTTATGCGTATTTTGATATTTTTCTGTAATAAAACTGCCCACGCCACGCCCAAAGAACTGTTAGAAACTGTTAGGTAGTCTATCTGCATTCATTAAAAAAAAGATTTACAGCTATGTAAATGTTAATCTTTTAGGAAATTATATACTGACCCGAGAGTGGTGCCATTCTTGTACCGATGCCTTTTGGAGTAATTTTTTAGCAAGTCCTGTTAAGTGGACTATAACTGGTGACTATCACTCTTCCCTTGTTTGTTTTTATTTCTGAACTGCTTAGTTTGTCACGTGAATTACTCTCCCGCATGCTGGGCGAGGTTCTCTAGTGACGGTCCAGCGCTTAGGTTTCGAATTCGCTTCTCTAATGCTTCACAATTTTCATACATGTTTGTATAGCTTTTTTTTCACTAATACCTATGTACAAATACTGAGAATACTGTTTTCATACTGAAACAGACATGATCTGTCGTGGCATGTAAGCGAAATGTAAAATGTATGTATGTAAAATCAGATGTATGTAAGGTAAAATAATATAAAATAGTGTATGTAAAATCAGATGTATGTAAGGTAAAATAATATAAAATAGTGTATGTAAAATCACATGCACCAACAGCAGCTGTATAATTCATGACACTACGCATCGCATGCACCAACTCTATAAAAATAATAGAGTAAACTTTTTACTGTTTCCATACTGGAACAGACATAGTCTGTTTCAGTATGGAAACAGTACAAAGTTAACTCTATTTTTTTTACTTTGTGGCCGGTGTCTAAATTTGTATTGCTCTTTGGAATATCTCGTTATACTCATGAAAGTCTTTCAAATCTCCTATATTTAAAAATGCAAGTAAATGCTATTTCAGGTGTGTGCTGCACCTAAATTGTGTAACGAAATTTGTTGTGGTTGTTTCCTAACGCCTATTTATTCTAAATTCTTTTTTGCAATTACCAAGAGTCGACTTCATTTCATTCTTATTTGTTCGATGTTGTGCACTGAGTCTCATTGTTTCATGAACTGTACTTCACGAAGCTGTTTCTTACATTGCTTTCTCGTGAGCGTCTGAGATCTTCTTAAAGCTTTTTGCATCTATTTTTATACGAAATTTAGAGTAACAAAATGCCTATTATTATTAGAAAATACAACTTTGTATTAGAATTGATCAAAACGTGGTATTACAATCAATGAAGCTGTGCAAGAGATCATTTGATGTTAAGAATCATACCTGAGAACAGTTCATTCAGAACTCGCACGAATACCTGCAGTTAATGTTGTCGAGAGCTGCCTCTTGTAACAAGCAACCCAGTTGTTGTACGTGGTAGTATGATAATTGGTATATAGAAATATGTTAATCGACACTACATGCTTGCATATCGTTTTTAATGAATAGGCTGATTGGCAAAATAGATAATATGCAGTTTGCAGTACACCCAGGCTCGTACACGACACGCTAAGCTCCAAACACAGGCTGATATATGAGAATAATATGAGCAAGGTGGGGCATTCGCTGTGCGTTGGAGCTGCTGCATTTGGAGAATGTTGCGGTGTAGTAACTCGGATATTACGCGGTGCTGTGGCGCTCCTCAGCCGCAACTGATGGAGCGTGTTAGAGGCATGCTGTGATCAGCACCTCGTGATGACCTTCAGGTGCCGCGCTGCAATATTGCTTCCCATCTCCTGTCACTACACGTTACATGCACCAGCAGCAGCTGTATAATTCCTGGCACTACACGTTACATGCACCAGCAGCAGCAGCTGTATAATTCCTACCACTACACGTTACATGCACCAGCAGCAGCTGTATAATTCCTGGCACTACACGTTATATGCACCAGCAGCAGCTGTATAATTCCTACCACTACACGTCAGGAGCAACATATGCAACATACGAAGCAGCGTTTGAGTGCAGGCGCTAGCGCACACTACCTTTATCTCTCGGCTAATGCGTCGCTGCGAGTGCCAGCGTCAACGCAGATTATCTACGAATTTAAAGCTGTAAATGCTAGAGAGTTTAATTTTAAATCAACGGTGGTTGTCTTGGTTATTCTTGCGTTCTTGAAACCCACTTACGTGATTATCTGTTGTTGCAATCTTGTATATTTACATGTCTTTTCATTACTTTCCACTTGGTTTTACCCCACACATTCCTGCTATATCACATCTGTGCATCGTACTATCATCATCCTTCGTAACCACATCCATGCTACATTCCAACATCCTCAACAAACAGCAGGCTTTTGCTACAACATTACATCCTCACCGTCTGACAAAGCTATTTTACAACCCAACACCATGGCCGTGACACAGGAGGCGTATGTTCTTCACAATAGCTCCATACACCTTCACTCACCACAAGTGCCACGTCATCACCTGACTCATGCTTAGGCTTGCCAGGTGCTGTTCCACACAACAGCAGTGGCAGAGGTCCACAAGAAGGTCGTGGGAGTAAAGGGGTTCTGCTTCGAGCCATTTCGCTTCTTCGTCCTCGAAAATTCCCTCAAATTAGACCGTCTGCTTTCGAAAATATGATTAAATGACTGAAAATCCTTAGCAGTTCTGGTGTTCTTGAGATCTGAGAGTTTTAACATTCTCGAATAATTGTGAAGGCAGTCTGGCTTAAAGGCATGATATTTCATTTCATTTTTGAACTGCTATTAAATTGCTTTACTCTAGCTTCCAAGATTATCAAGTTGGTCTGTCATCAAATTTTTGTTTATTTCTTTGTGGTGACATCTGTTCTGTTCTTTTAACTACAAGGCTACTTAAAATTACTGAATAGTTTTTATGGATCATTCAATAGTAGTACATAGGCTTTTGTAGTTCAGTGTAACCATTATATTCGGTAGTTCAATATCTTAACACTTCAGTAACTGAACTGTAGCAGCTCCATCAGCAAACGTGATTTTTCCCTTAACTGTAAGATGCTTCGGCTTCCGCCTCCGCCACGCCGCCTTCCTGCGAGACGCACAACAATGCTTGCCAAGAGCCGCTTTGCCATAATCTTCCTCTTCATGCGTACTGTGAAAAAATCAGGAAAAAAACGACATATTTTGCCGAGTCATACTGGCAAGAAGCTCAAGCCTCGCTCTGGAAGAAGTTGCAGTTCCTTAGAGTGTCCAATTCTATTGTTCCCTCATGCAGTCGTGTTGCAGTTCAATGTGCGGTTGTGTATTTTTATGGCTCTCAAGTATTATACTCGTGTATTTTTTAGCTTCAGCTAATATTTTACGCACTTTTTATGCAAGTACGTATATCATTATCTCGACTGAACTGCGACTGCACCGGGAAAAAGCGTACAGCAAATATAGAAACTTTTATTGTTGACTTTCAAGAGTTGCTTAGTGCCCAGTTTTAGTACTTTTTTGATTAATTTGGCAACAACGTTGCTTTAATACATGACTTAGTAGGCTTTCTGTCGAATACTCTCATTTTAAGCTTAATTGTTACAATTTTTGTTTTTCAATCAATTATTTACGTGTTTGCGGCTCGTGGATACTGGAAGTGGTCGGTAGACTGCAACGAAGTTCCGATTTGAACCAACCCATTATAGCTCTGTACTCTAAACTGTTCTATTATAATTTTTTGTACTCGTATATCTTACTTCATTTTTTCTTATTATTTTGTATTCGTAAAATGTACGGTCTCCTCTTTTCTTGTCGGTTCCAAGCAGTACGTTTGTTTCGATGCAGCACCAGAGGTAGACTTAGCGAAGCTTCTGTTCATGAGATTCCGCGCCATGTGTGGGGCTATGAACTTCACAGGCTTGTGAGCTTTATTGTCGAGTCCAAACTATGAAGGAAGTAAGTAGCGAGGGCGCTGAGAAGCCTCTTGTTCTCTAATAGCTTGCATTCGTAATAGTTTACTTGTGTTCTATGTTTTTTAAGAGAAGATAAATGTTTAGACATCTAATCATTACTTTATACTCATTGCTGGACGCCTCATTCGAAAACAAACTCTCACACTTTGTAACGCTGCTCATATGATTTAAATAAAGCTTCCAACATTCAAGAATAATTTAATGTCACCAAGTATCATACATGCCACAGTATATTGCATGCCACAGTGGCGAAGAGACCAAAACGAGTTTTGAGTAATCGTCATCCAATGTTTGCAAGATGGAAATTTCCATAACATAATTAATTATGTACGTATCAATATGTTCTTGGTCTCATTTTATAGGTTATGTACAAAACTCAAGATCGGCTGTGAGATATTAATATGATAAAAAGCGGATTTTTAACTAGTGGCGTCTCGGCTGTTGGGGCATGGAGCGCCTCAATTATTGTGTGACGGGTTGCTCTGGCAAGTCAGTAATTATATCCTCATTTTTTTAGTTTAGATTTAATTCTTTAGTAGTAGAAAAACTGGCGGCCGTCCATGCGAGTGTCTCAGCGTGCATACATATATATTTGGCGCAGCTTGAATTTTCTACATATATATATATATATATATATATATATATATATATATATATATATATATATACATACATATATATACACCTTATGCACCCAGGATATCCCTGGATCGACAATGCTGAATTATTCCTTTGCGTTGTTTTGATCTCAAAACATATCAAGTTTATTGTAATAAATTCGATGAATTGCAGAGCATCCAAACATCAGTTAGGATGCTCTGCAGCTCAGCTATATTCTTGTTGAAGATGAGCTGTTTCTCTGTTCCATTTTTCCAAGTGATTCCAAGTGGTGAATTGGTGTGAGGTAATTAGTTCTTGCTATCTTCACCACTATGCCCGAGGTGAGCGTCAAAACTCAAGTTTATCTCTCATCACCAAGTTACTGAGAGAAACACATCGGCTCTTGATACAAGAATTGGAAAAATATTTCAACTCTTACGCTAATTATTTAGTTAATTTATTATGAGTAGTATCAGCTTAGTAATAGTTATTGAACTTAAGTCTTAAAATAACTTCAGGTGTTGAACTACTTTATGTGAGTGAAGTTGTGCTGATGTTTTAGGAATGATAAGATGTGTGCTTATCTCGTTATCAGGCGCTGTTGTGAACGGCGGTCTGCCCGCTGCTGCTTCGTTGTCCTCTCTGTCCTCTCTGTCCTGGTGGCGTCTAGTGTTCGCATTGTTGTGAAGTTGCCATTTTGTTCATTATTGAATGATTTAGGTACATTCGTTTGTGAGCGATGGTTTTCCAGATCTTTATTGCTAGCACGGACTGCCGTCATCAATCTGGGGGTGTCTGCTACTATCTTTCTTAACGAAATGAACATTTGGACGACCGTCTTCCTCTGTTCGTACCCCCTGATCAAAATCTTTCAATGTCTCGAGTTATTTTTACCTTGCCAGACAAATACTTGATGAGCTCTCTCTCGTTTTAGGCCAATTTGCGCTTATTTGAGTAGATTTCGCTAGTGTTAATTAATGTCAGTTACTATCCCCGTTGCATGTATATTTTAACACATATCATATACATGTACCTCCTAGCAAATGCTCTACTGACAAGTGTCTGATTATACTTGGCATGTCCCCATCAAATCTCCGAATCTATCAAGACGAAACTCGTAGAACAACTGATTAGATCATCTCCGAGAAGTATCTCTATTTTAAAGTGCCTGTTTGTGTACAACCGTCTGTAACACTTGACCCTCGTCAGTCGTGCTCCTAGATGTAACCGTTACTTAGAGATTTACACAATTCGTGTTTGTTCGAAAGCGTTTGTGTTTGGTGGGCGATTGAGTGTTCAGAGCAGCGTGGTCGTGCTTGCGGGCCTCGCTGGCGGATCCTGAGTCGTGTGAAGCTGTCGACCCGATCTCTTTATCAGCTTTAGTAGTTTGCTCATTCTGCTCGTTATTGTGTCGTTGAATTACAATTGGACACTAAAAATTGGAATTTAATTGGCCAAACAGCTTTCTCTATTGAAAATTTCCTCGTTAGATAGTGCATATTCGGTCACGATTACGATGAGTTCAAGAGCGATAACAGTACTCACGTGAATAGAAGAAACTCTGCTATTGTTAACTTTATTTGTCAACAAGTTTCCTTGTTAATTTTCCCTATGTTGTCTATTCTGTTTACAAGTGAACAATCCATTTCAAGTATAGTTGCCCATGGACTTTCATAGATAATACGTTATATTGAGAAACTTCAAATAAGTAGAAATGTGGTCTATGGCCCGAGACTGGGCCTCCTCAGCGGGAGGAGACCTCATGTCTTCTCTGAAGCTATCCCGCCGTGGTCGGTCCTCGCCCTACGAGTTTGTGACCCTCGATGACCTGGTGGCCATCGCACGCCACCAGCGCATTGTCAGGTCAGTTCAGTGAGACATGGGACGCTATTTTATCCTCATCTGAGGAGTACCAAACTGGGCTTATGTTGGACGCAAGGAGTAAGTGCTATTGTGAACGCATGCTTTGATTTTGTTCAGTGTCAATTATTGTAATAAACTGTGCTCAATTTTGGTGATGAAGAAATGTGTTTGGTTAAACACTACGATAAAATATTTAAAATATTGTAAATAATTTGAATTTTATGCCAGAATATTTTGAGGATCAGTTGTCGAATTTTAATCGTTGCTGCTTGGCCCTGTGTAGGCATCATGGCTTGTGACTGCAGTAATTTTCAGCTATACGATGTGAGGTGTGTGCGTCCTGTGTGTTCAGTATGATTTTGTATTGTTGTACTATGTTCTATTTTTGCAAAAAAATTAACATGTGCGTATCCAGCAATATATCGAATTTTTTGCACGTTTACTCGCAGAATTTCTTAAAGTCAACAATAGTTTGAAGTACGTTTTTTGGAATGCGTTGAAGCGAACGCTGTTGCAAGTTGTTAGTAATAAATTAAAATTTTAAAAGGTTTTAATTTCCTTGGCTTGATGCGGTTTCCTTTCAACTGTGTTCGAATGTGTGTTTCAATGAATAGTGATGTTAGCTCTCTGTATGCTGTCCATCATTGCTTCTGGGCACGTATTACAACTCACGGCCAAGTGTAAATTATCAGAAAAATTAGACGCGTAAATATGTTAAAGAAACCCTCGCATTGATATGGGGATATATAATAACACCATTTAATATTCATTTTTCCTGAGCTTTTTTGACTGTCAAACCTAAGTTATATTGTAGTGTACATTAATTAAATAAAATTTTCACCTCATTCCTCAATTCGTATCAGTTTTTATCACTCTAGCAAGCTTATTATAGTAGTCTATCCATTATCAGTTCTATTGCCATATTCTATGACTTGAGCTGATTTTTTCATTGAAGAAACAACTCTTATCTGCATCACCTAACGCTTTCATGTCTTACCTTGCACTGACCAATGAAGTTTGTTTGGACTGCAATGTAGTGAGTCTAGTAGATTTTTTGTAGAATAAGTAGGAGTATTGTACTGGAACCAGGGGAGACATGTAGCTGATGGTGGTTGCTGTGGTTGTCATACCATGGGTTCTATCGTTTCCCTTTGTGGTATATTTGATTATTTGACGTAGAGTCAGCGGTATTTCTGGAGGTTATTGGTGTTGTTCAGTATTCAAGTAATCCTTACCATTCTTTTTCCGTTTCTCTTTCAGTCCATGAGTAGGTTGTGTTCCGTACAACCGACCTGCTGCACACAGGCCTTTGATGCTTAATTTTTCAATTTTTAGTCGTGTTAAGGCACGTAATGCACTCACTAGAGAGCTGTTCATTGTTAACGGAAAGTTGTTTAGTGTTTTTAATAATACTATTTCGATGTATTTTCACTGCAAGCAACCTAACCACGAAATTTCGTATTGAATCAATTTAAAACACTTCATCTACATAACATTCACCGTTACCTTACTCAGCATCAAGCTGTTCTCAAACTCATCAGAATACGATGGTAAAATTGTTCAATGTTTATGACGTTTCCCGGTCACTGCCGCTCAAGTCCTGCATTAAAACAAGCGAACACCAACGAGTCTTAGGGCCCCGGCGATCCTGGTAGATTTATGGGGCCGCTGTGTTGCTACCTGCACCCTTAGCGCCCATTTGTCCTTCTATAAATTCTCCTGCGTAATTAAACTGAGAATATTTCGACCTGACAAAGAGGGCGCTGCCCCCTAAATCAGATTTTCTCTTTAAATTGGGCCTTCGGTGGAAAGAAACACATGTTCCTGGTTTCCATCAAATCTCGTCGCCAGAAAGCTATTTTCAAGTGATATTTATGCCATTCTGAAAGTTCACTTGGGTTTAAAGTATAAACGTATGATTTCCTGCACTAATATCTATTGCTTCTTCATATCAATTTTTTATTGTGTGCTTACATTTGTTCAGGTTTATGTACGTCCTAATATTGCATGTCAATATACTCAGCAAAACGAATACGCTCTTGCGATTGAGCTCTCCTATCCATCATTAGGGGGCTCTCTACGACCACTGGGCTTATCGTCGCTCTGAGATGTGATGTTCCTGTTCTTAATCTCGTAGAATGACGCGTCGCAGGTCCGCCTCATGAGGAAAGTAATCTTCCCAGTTGAATTATCCGGAAACTCGAGACTATGATGACTTACATCTCGCTGGATCAATACAGTTTCCTCTTGAGTCCCTTGTGGCAGAAATAAGACTCGAAGAATTGAAGGGTGGAAAGCACTAGTGGACTACTTGCATTTTTTCCCACAGGAGAAAATGCAAGTTGTCCACTAGTGCTGTCCACCCTTCATATAGTAAACTACTGGATCGTAATTGCCTCCGTCTGCGCTGTGTTAGCGACAGCACGGGAGTGGACTACTTGCATTTTTTCCCGTGGAAAATATATTATATTTACCATGGGAAAAAATGCAAGTAGTCCACTAGTGCTTTCCACCCTTCAATTGTCGGCAGTCTGATGAGACACTCGAGTGCGTCCTGCAATGATGCGAGCGCAATCGAGAAAGTAGCCACCCTCACAATGCGTGTTTCTGATCGCGCGATTTACTTTGGTCTATTCCTAGACATTTTAATCTCTAGGTAAATTTACGTTTAAAACGTTGGAGCATGTTTTTGTGCGAGCGCATGTATGCCTACGTACTAATTTATGTAAGTTCTGTCTTACACATATACTTAGTCGTCGTTCGCCCAGTCTGGCTGGAATGTTGAGCTCTACAACAACGACGCACATCAGTTGCTTTGTCAGTGTTTATCTTCCTCTGTGTTACCCCTCCTGCGGAGGGGAGGGTGGACTCTCCCCGAGATGACCAAAGCGATTGATGGATTCATTAATTCTGTACTAGTCTGAGGACTTGTGGCCACGGTGACTGGTTTCCCATCCATTGCGAATTATATTAACCAGAAATATGATAACAATACTAGTACGAATTGTATTTGGTTTGGCTTGGAATTTTTTATCTTGCCAGGCGTTTCTTTACCTTACTTTTTTGAAATAGTAAAAATTTATATAATTAAGGTCAATTTACGTCCTCTGCGTTTTCTTAAAACATGCCATCTCTCTGTGTTTTCAGTTACCCTTATTATTTACTTCACACTTTTCCCCAGATTTACTGCTGAACCTCTAAACTACGAAAATTTCGAACTTTTTGACTGCACTTGCGCTGTCCGAACGCCGTGCAAATGAATCGAACTCTGCGGTGTTGAGTGATTTAATCTTCGAATAATTCAGGGCACGCTCCGAATATGATTGAAGAATAGGAATTTCTTGGAATACAATAATCAATGTGTAACTGTTGGTCAATGCGAGCTTCTAGTTACTGATACACAACAGAAATGCCTTGGATGCTTCTAACGCCGGGGTAAGAGCGCTGATGTTACTTTGAAATTGTTTGCAGTATCGTGTTTCTGGTCACGTATGAATATATGGAATATAAGTATGACATACTTAGGGGATCTGTATTTCTACAGTTAATTTATGTATAAATATCACATCTGTAAGTTTAAAATTAGCTGAAAAACCAATGAAGTTGGCTATGTGTAAATCGGAATAATTCAAGCTATTAGATGTTCAAGATGTTCATTAGTTTTACGCCGAAGCCGCCTTCCTATTCCGTTTGTGCACTGTAACCGCATTCGGCTGGAGTTAAATTTGGATTTGATCGACTACTTGCATTACCATGATGTATTTTATTTGATTCGTTTTGTCTCATGACATCTATGTAGAGCCACGTAGAAGTTAACATGCTATATTATTGTGTCACGTGTTAATATTCATGTAATTCCCGTATCTTTATTTTATAGGAATGGTAGTATAGTATTGCTGTTAATATTCTTGTTTCATTCCTTGAATAGCAAGTATGAATACGTTATCACTTGCAACAAAATATATTATTTTTCCTGTGCCAATTCCATGCTACTGAATTGAGGAAGTTGTAGATAAGTGGGTTTTGCCACACAACGGATCAGGTCGTTCCAGAGTGAAAAAAAAGAGCACAAGGTAGAGTAGCAATTTCTCATGGGAATGAGCAGCCTCCGAACTTGTTCATAGCTCCTATAGTTGGAGTCTTAGAAAATATCAACTGTAATTTAGCAAATGACACAGGAACTATTTTGGCCTCAGCAGCGAGTCTTGATGAGCAGAAAAGAACTCCTGTCAATGACTGATGGCAGGTCGTACTGCTGATGGAGGCTCTTCTCGGCCTCTCTGTGACCTCGTCCCGTCATGTGTATTGAGAATTTTTCGTGGTGCCACTAAAAATAACTTTTGCTATAGCAGTCTGTTAGTCAGACTGACTTGTTACAAAATGACTTCTACTACAGCAGTCTGCTAGGTTGATTTCAAACTCTTTGACATAAGTGTTTCATATGACGTCGCTCGTTAAAACAACTACCCGAAGGCAACGATACTTTCTTGCTTCGTAGTCGTATTAGCGCAGCTGGGTTATCTTGTGACGAGCGCAAAAATATTCTTATTGTTTAAGTGCATATTGGATTGTAATTGAGTTTCCAGTGCATCTGGCCACTTGCTTGTGAAGCATGTCGTAAACACTAGTTGGGTTGGTGTGTATGTTCCCTTACAGACAAGGCTTGCCAGGTCGTGCAATTTGATCTGTTGTACAGTCAGTTCAGGCGGTGCACACTCGTGCCAGTTTAATTAATTCTTTGTAGCTCTTTTGAACATCTACACCGTGCTGAATATTTTGTTCTATCGTGTTGTTTTCAGGCTTGAATTTAATGTCAAGAAATCGAGAATTATCTCCTCTTTTCTCCATGGATGGACGCTGAAGAGGATTGTCCTTCAGTGTATCTTAAGGGACTTTGCATTACTCGGAATGTGCGTAGGATTCCAGCCTGTGCTTCACTTAGGTAAGACGAGACGAGAAAAATATAATTGCGTCTGTTATACTCAGTGTTCTTAGGGGAACACGCGCTCATCAGTTTGATTTTCCTACGCTCAGCTGCAGTAAAAGTGCATTTGCTGGAATTTTTTGTGCATTTATTATTTCGTATACATTTTTCCCCTTTTTCTCCCCTGATGGAAGCAACGTACCGTGTAGGATATTTTTTTGCTAGATTATATTGTTTTCTCTTTCTTCTCTTAGCTTGTTTTCTATTCGTGATACGCTACCTCTTTTTATCGGTTGTTGTGAGAGTGCGAGCCGAGGGGTTTGAGTTTTACACCCTTGTGGTGCCACTCGAGCAAAATAAATCTTTACCGAGTTTGTAAAATTGTTGACCCCTCAGACCTCAGTGCCCCTTTCACCGGTTACCTTTGTTTTAAATAGTCATTTTGGCCCTTAATTCAATCTTTATGTAAACACACACTATTTTTGTCGCCTTGGTATCTTCTATGGTATCCTAATGGCTTTTTCTTTGCCTTAGAGTAGACAGCTTATGCGCTTGGTAATTCAAGAGTACAGAACTTGGCGGTGCGGGGCTACGGTGTCCCGTGACCCTGTCCCGCAGCGCCGGGTTGCCACCGCTGCACAGATCGTGTGAGCCATGTCTGCCATGTGAGAGCGCAGCATTACGAGCATCCTGGGCACCTATGAGTACGAGGACATGTAGCCTATCATGTACAGGCACGTGAATACAGATGGCGACATTTATGCGTATTAATGTTGTAGATGTATTTAGCTTCTAGAGCCTACCAGATATTAAAGACCTTTTTCAATAGTGTTGAATAAATAATGCATCAACTGACGATGGCCGCTTACTTTCCCAATTCAAATTGAGGGCATGACCGACCTCAAGCTGGAGTCGTCAGTGGGATGGGTAAGGCTCTCTCTTTATATGCGATATGGA
Source organism: Trinorchestia longiramus (assembly GCA_006783055.1). NCBI lineage: Eukaryota > Metazoa > Arthropoda > Malacostraca > Amphipoda > Talitridae > Trinorchestia > Trinorchestia longiramus. Next base: position 24,186 of record VCRD01002268.1, on the reverse strand, counting down.
GGAAGTACATGTTTTCACCCGAACTCGTTTTCTGTGCTGCTGCTCAAGTATAAAGAAAAGTTATACTGAAATCGAGGATGGACATCACAGTGAACTTTTATAAATGTCTCAATTTGACTGCGTTTTGCACACGTTCTAAATTTTAGTCTTATTGTGGAGCTTGAATAAAAGGTTTAGCCATCATTTCTCGTCCGGCTTTGTGAGTGTTCGAACCCCGCACATACCATACATAATTTTCAAGATTTCTTTCACATTTTCTAAAGTTTATATTTTTGTAGGAATTATTCAATTGAAGAAGACTGATGCTTAATTTTCTTTATAATTTGTTCTTCGATCTTTTTGATATTATTCTGTGAAACAATGGGAGCGCATTGTTACCGTAAGAGTGTTGCATCATGACTCGTAGTATTGTGTTAGGTTATGTTAGAGCGTGCCTTTACCTCTCCTGAAGTTTTTGTCAGTTTTGGTGCAGATAATCCCTAGAATTTAGACTTTAAGGGGCCAAAATGTATATGGAAGACTATTATACCTTGTATGTGTACGTGCTAGTTCATCTTTCTGATACTACTCAAAGTGACTTAATTTTTACTGAAGATTTTCATTAACTTTATCTTTTTTCTTTTCCATTGTCTGATCCTTACAATTGTTCAGAAGTAAAAGCTGTGAACCTGTACTTACGATGATCAAGTTTGAAAGCTTTGTTACGAACCAAGACTAGCAAATATATTAATAATGTTTTTGTACGTGAGCATAAATTGTATGACTAGGTTGGAAAATCTACGATATGAAATGTCTCCTTACTTTCAAACCAAGATTTTGTGTAGTTGCACGAGTCATTCACAGGTAATAACTTAAGAAGCTAGTTCACGACGCGTGTGGATACTTCTTTTAAACTGAACGTGTGAAGGTCGGTTAACGCGTGTGTATCAAGGAAAGAGTTTGAGCATTCTAGAGAATAGCAGTTTTAAGCGAAAAGGAGCAGAAGCTACAGGAATATCGCGGTTTATCGCTTGATGCACCTGCATCCCGCAGCTTAGGCAGGTATTGGAAGGCACCCCGCATCAGTGCCAGTGGGAGGGCGACCGCGGGTCTGTGAGGAGGTGTATGTGTCCGTCTCATGTAAGCTCGCATGATCGAGCAACCGCTAACTAGAAAGCGACAACATTCCATCTTATATTCGAGAGAAAAACAAAACTTGATAAGATTCGTGAAGTTTGTGAGATGTTCAATGGTTGAGACAAATTGACCTGTACATGAAAGAACTCAACGAAAGCTCCTTGTTTCTGGAACTCTATTTACGAACTCAGTTTACTCAACAAAAACACGGATGGTTCTACTTAATTGATTGTGCGACCACGCCGCTGACCTCAGACTTGGGTCAGCGTTTCTATTGGACTCATTGAATTATATCTACAGGGTACATTTCATGTCCGAAATATCACTTTGTGCAACAAATCATAGTTGTAGTTTTTTGTGGAAATTCAGTTGCGTTTTCAATACACTTTAGTGCCTTTCTTTCGACGGGAAGTTCATGTCTAATCTCACAATTTGAGATGTCCATCCTTTTTATTTTACCTTAATAATTGCTTGCCAATGCCATAATTATGGTTTACCAAAATGTATTCCGGAAGACTTGCTTTAAAACTAATGCTAGCAAATGACCAAAGTATGTTCTTATATTAGCATCCTATCGAACGTGCTTGAAGTGTACCTTAGCCTCTATCTTTGTTATCATCGGTTGAAGAAGAAGCGATGAAGATCTTCAATGGTTGCCAGACGATTCCTGTTAACGTGTTTACCTAGCTACTCGTGTTTGTTTGTACTTGCTAATTTATTTACATTGTTGTTCAGCAGTGCATGTTTGGGATTCTTAGTCACGCGTGCCTACCGTAGACCGTCCCATTAGTAAATGTTTGCTCACGAGGCACGCGTACACGAATGTCAAAGTTAAGAAGTCGAATTACGGTTTTCATGTAAGAGAAACATTTATCTGCCTCTTTTTTTAAGATCATCCTGACTGAAAACTAGCAGTATCTTCACTTGTTAGTAAATGCAATTTGTAATTAACCCTTTAGCGACGAAAAGGACCATACGGTCCTCTTTTACGGTCTTTAGGAGAATTGTTCTAATAATTAAACAGTGAGCAATATGAGGTTGCTACTAGGTTTAAACGCGGCGCATGTTACAGCGTCGTTCTTTTGGCTGCCTGGCTCTCAGCGTGCTTCATTGCATTAGTGTACAGACGGTCTTTGTGAGCTTAAACGTAGAAACTAGAAAGAGGAATTGGTCGCTAAAGGGTTAACGTTGACCTGGTCGTGGTGTCTCACCACTTACCGTAATGGCCGCATGTACACTTTTCCACTTGTCAATCCCCTTTGTCCTTAGTTTTCTGTAACCTGATAAATATTGAACGCTTTTATCAGAGTTTGACATTTTTTTAGCCATAGTAGGGTCCCCCTTTCCAGTTGAAAATGCTGAATTTTCTGGGTATTTGATCGACATTCCTTCAGTCAATTTGAATTCTAAGGTCGTGAGAGCGACAGCAAACTGGAACGTCACCTGCCCTGCTGAACTTTGCTGTGGAGATTGCATGCTGTCTGTGAAGGCTGCTTGCACTCATTCGATCTAGCTAATGACCGTATTTATGCGTACCATAAAATATAGTTTTAAGTTTTACAACCAGACTGCCATATAGATCGCTTTAAGACGTCCTCAGCTCTGGTCAGTTATCGTTATTAATTGGACACGCTGTGCTCTACGGCCATGGTTCACATTGGTACTCGACACCAGGACTTTTGCCAGGCCGGTCTGGTTATCTACCAAGTAATTCTACAATAAATCTGACAATAAATGTAAAGGGGGAATAGATTTCGGCATACATTGGAGACCTCGTGATCTCCGTGTTAAGTTTCTGCATTGAAATGCTCCTAAGATGTCAGTTACATGAGACTAGAATTTGGGTTCATAATCCGAAGTGTTGATACTGATTAGAGATTTCGAGATGAAAAATTTAAGTTGTATATTATGACTGAATAAACAAGGCTCAAAGCAAAGATGGCAAATGTTATTCGTCATTTCAATTATGAATTGTGAATAATTACTGAAGTAGCGTAGATGATATTCATAAATATCTGAAGGGTATGCCAGTTCAATGTTTTTTATGGTTCTCTCCGACTCAGATAGTTTTCGTTTAAGTTTACCATCTTTGTTTAATAGTTGTTCGGTCTCTCTCGTTGAGCTGGGCTTAAATTCTGCCAGTTGCTTTACTCAGCTTTCATTTGACAACCAAATATACCTCAAAAGCAGATGCAGTATGAACTGCCTGTTCAGGAGACGTTCGGTGTACCACTGAACCTGCATACGCCCGTGGTAGGCATGGTAGGCTTGCAGAGGAGTGAAGGGGCGTGTCTGCTCAGCGAGCTCTCACCTCCAACTTGCATAATTATGTTATTGCGAGACTTCACTACCATTCCGCCTCAATTCCTTAAACCACTTCTTATCCCTGACTCTTTATTATGATCAAGCATTTATGATTCATATGCGTTTATGAATTACTGTGTTTACACTTCCTTTGGGGTAGGTGTATATATGAAAATACGACCTGAATGCGTTTTCCTAACGCTAGACTTCATACAAAAGATAACTTATGATAATATCCTGGCAAGTATTTCATACTTACGTGGCAGAATAAAATTGTTGATCTTCTAATGACGGTTTTGAATTTAAGAATCGCTCTCCTGACGAAGCCTAGTTTGAAGTCCGTTAAGTTTGAATGTTTTTCTTGAGAGAAAATAGAACACTGCTGTCCAACACATCTTTTACTCCGTGGTGTTTCCGGCTGAGTTGTTCAAGAGTTCCTGATTTTTTATGCCAGTTATGATACATTAGAAACTACACTGGTCAGCTTGACAGGTAAATTTGAGGCTTTAATCTGAAATATATTTATTTTTTCTTTATCGTATATATATTTTCGGAGTAGTGGCAGCAATAACCCATTGAAACTACGTTAAAATTTATCGTGTTCGTCAGTTATGACACGAGTTACGCAGCTCTCATTTACTTTCCTGACTCCTACACAACCGCTGGACGTCTAGCACTCTCACGTGATGCGAGTTGGCCAGAGAAGTGAACAGCGTTCGCTGGGTCATCCAATTTAGGTTTTGATTGCATTTTATGGAAGCTAAGAGGCTTACTCACAATCCTAATTTTGTGCGCAATCCCCTCCGAAAATATCAAGAGTGACTCTGCCTTCATCCGAGGCAGTACTGTGATTTACTTGTACTGTGCAGGTGCAGTATCGTGATTTACTGTGCCCTCACTCCGGGCGCAGTATCGTAATTGACTGTGCCCTCAGTTCAGGCGCAGTATCGTGACTGTGCCCTCAGTCTGGGGCACATTTTTTTCCTTTATACATTTTTTCTTGAGTTCTCTTGCCACTTTGATGTGGAGGAGCTTGTGGAAAGTTAAAGATGGATCTGCAATTCACTCTAATAGCAAAATAGTGTTATTCTAACCGAATACTATAATGAGTAGAGTAGAATAGGGAGAAATGGATATAGATAGAGAGATAAGTAGTAAAAATTCAATAGTTGTTTTAAATTGTACCTTAGGGTTTGATTTTTTGCATCAAAGTTTTCGTGAAGTATTTAAAAGAAACTTCGAATGAATGTGACCTGGAAAAGTCGCAGCCCAGGCATGTCGGTTTGTACAACCTCCTGTGGATGGAAGAATCGCTGGTACAGACCACCATTCCTGCTCGTGACATCACCGCGGAGTGGCACCGCTCCCTACACGTCACGCAGGCTGCCTTCACAGTTTACCTCTCGTTCCTCTTTGCATTGATGGTTTGGGTCTCAATATTTGTCAAGGATAACCTTCCTCAAACTCGAACTTGACTGCACTCAGGGCTTCTGCAACTCGAGTTTGCTCATATTTATTCTCCATAGTTCGAATTTTCTTGAAATTATTTTCGGAATCTCTTTCAAATTGGAATGATCTTTCTAGTCATAAGTCGTACCAGCGAAGTTAAATGTCTTGTCAAAATCCACTTAACGCGTACGTAAGTTTTTTTCTAAGCTTGAGCTATCCTTTTGGCAAGTTGCGAAATGATTTTCTTTTATCTTAGATATTCACCATCTATTAACGAAAACCAGTTTGCTACCAATTACCTCGTCAAACTTTAGTGCTCATTAGACAGACCTTTTTGTTGGAGTTATTAACATTGTTGTTGATAAAAACTTGTTGTTTTAGGACATAAACATCTTAGGAGAACTTACTTCTTGTTATAGTCCTATTAATTTACAGAGTTTCATTTAAATAATGGTGCGATTTGTTGTATCTGCTTCTTCCAAGGTTAAAGGAGCACAGAACTGCATGCGACATGTGTGTTTACCTGTGCGGTAAACTCGTTTTCTTAGAGAAACTAGCCTCATTACTTGCCTTTGGGTGCCCTGAGGGTAATGTACATCGCAATTTAGAGACTTCGTTCTCCTCAGGGATGATAGGATTCCTGAGCGTTGAGTAGAACTGGCGGACTAGGGTTTCCTCAGCCGCGTTCCCCGTGCGTGCGACACATTTTGCAGGAATCCACGGTTGATTTTTCTTTGTAATTGTGCAAAGGTTGACCTTTTCTGTTCTTCTATTTTCTCATCCGTATACTTTGCTATCAGTCGTGAGCAAAAGGTTTTTAATAATTTTAGATGTATCTATCAATATAATTTTTTTAGTTTTTTGTTCCATTAGGATACTGATTGCTTTCATTGAAGACTTGAGTAGGCTCGGTCGTATGAAAAATGTATGATTCGAATCTGCTGTGTAATTATTCATGCAATCTCTAAACAAATCGCCATATATGCATTTTTTATTCCCTTACGGTGGAACTTTGAAGCGTCTTTAAGTTGATTCGATAAAGAAGCTTATTTCTGTTAATTATGCTTAAACTCTCTGACTAGATTATTCTCATTTCTGATAATTTCCCAATTTTGTACGTAGGCGCTTGAGAATATTGCATCACCAGTCAGGCGCGTTGCAAGATCTTTGCTTTCTCAAGCCCCAGCACGCAGCCTGGCTTGTAGCGCGATGTTTGGTCATGTTTTACCCTGCAGTTAGCGACAGCAAGTGCATGACCCCCCAATAATGTTACTCTTCACCTGAAGTCAAACTCGTGTTTGGGTATAATACCCGTCTTAATAGATTCGTGCATTCCGTATGTTAGTGCATTCCGTATGTTAGTTTTATGCTGAGCTGTGACTTCTAAATATTCAGCTCTTACTGAAATCTTTGCAGTTCTAGTTTCGGTAACGTCAAATGGCTCATGAGTTTCAATTTTTACGGCGACATCTTAATTTTACTGTTTTTATTGTTGTTACTCGTATATGAATCTTGTATTTTTATTGTGCTATTCATCACCCAATTTCTAATGACTCGTGGCCACTATCCTACCATTCGGTTTTGCTTTGCTATCTTCAATGCCCATTTTTGTGCAAACCAAAATTTTGCAATGCGTTTTAAAAATCGTGTTCATGCAAATTGCTGCAGTTTTGCACGGTGTTCCTCATTTCTGCGAGTCGTACCTGCCACAACTCTGCCCTAGAGAAGATAAATAATGCAGTCGCCTCAACAAGCTCGCCAAACTGCAGGTGTGCGGCATAAGCATTATTGCAGCTCGCTTTGCGACGTAGCTTGCACGCTGTGGAAAGCAACAACAGCACAATGGTACGATGAGTGTGTGGTGATGAAGGGGCGTGTGGCTCGATGCATGATACCAAACACTGGAGTATCATCGCTACAGACACTGCATCTGATCCTGCACCTCTCTGCAGTGTCGAGTGTCTCTAGGAGGGTGCGTTACTGTTTCATTAATATGCATCGATGGAAAATTCCTATACTAGCAAAAAGAATTTGTATGCAATTGTTTGTTTACCTTCAATTTTTAACTTCAAGTCCAGTAATTTTTGTTTATAATATTGCGTGGCCGTTGACTTAACGTTCAAGGACTTGCATGCACAAATGTGGGCTGTTATGAAAAGTTAAACTAACCAAAATGAATGGTTATGTAGATATTCTTCGAGCGATACACATTATGTGATTGTATGGATGTACGATTTTGAGGAGCTTCATGTGAAGGATATGCGTCTACAACATTGCCATGCCCCGGTAGTCAGCAACAGCACAGAGTGTCAGCACGGTTGCTGGTTGTGGTCGGGCAGTTACAGTGAAAGTCGACGACCGTACGAGGGACGAGACAGCTCAGCGACTTGTTCACATTCCTCATGAGGATGCAGCATCCCTCATGGCGGCTGCGTTGCGCATGTGGACTGCGTCTCTTTAATTCGTGACGTTCGGCTCTGTTCAGGGAAAGAAAAATTATACACTTGAATAAAGTACTCCAACACTAAGTATGTATCGAAGAAGCTCTCAGTGTAACGATATATTTTTTGTAAAGCGGCATCCTCGCGCACTGTTACTGTAGAATTATGTCATCTCATCCACTGAAGAACAGAGCCAGTCTCCCATTTTCTTGCTGGCAATGTATCGCATTCGGTTGTGTTCTGTGTTGATCTGAGCTGTAACCGAGTTTTTTTTTTTAGTTTGGTGAGCAAAAAGAACTGATGATTCATTTGTCCGCATTTTAAAATTGCTAGACCAGAGGAAAAGTACGTTGGTTGGGTGTTTGTACGTTATGACTTATCGCTTCTAAAGAGAATTCTGAGATACCTCTACGAAGACAGTGGGCTGATACGCATGCAACGTACTATCTACTATCTGTGTGAAAAATTTTCTGTTCAATTTAGTAGTTAGGTAAGCAGCTCTTTTTTATTGTCATACCATCTTTATGAAAAACGAACATCATACGAGGGTTCTACATGCATAAGACTATTTTCGATATTCTACCCTTATATTTCAGTATCTACATTTTCATATCTCAATATATCCCGGAAACAAAAAATTATTTCTATTCCTTGTGTTTCCAAAACTGAGTTGTCTTGTTTCTCTGTTATGTTGATGGACTCCGGAAGAAATGCTAGATCAGAATCGCAGCTACTCTCATGCGAGCGGTGCCGTGTTTGCTAACATCATAACTGGAACCCGGACTGATTTACGAGCGTCGATGCAGTGTAAAGTTGTTCGACTCCTACAAAGGCTCGCGCTTCTGGCGTTCCTCACTGGGTTTATAGAACATTTTACTTGGGCTGCAGTGAGATTGCTGCGCACTTTGTTTGGTCGCTTGTTACCAGTCTGTATTCTAAAAATTCCCAAGGCAAATGTTGAGGAAATTCGGATTTTCTACATATAAAGCTGAGCTGAAGGCAATGGTTCCCGAGCTTTAAGCTCATGACCTAGCGCCCTCAATGTTGGAGAGGATTCATGAGCTCTTCTCGGAGGAATGGGTATCAGGCTGAATATTGCTTGCACTCATTTTGGGATCTCGGTTTTCCACGGAATCATTCTATAGCTATTCACACCACAACCTGCAAAGCTGGTCGCATGAGACTGCTGGCCGGGTAACTGTAGAAGTAGCTACTCTTCCATACCATTCCTCATTTCCCCATGTCTATTTCTCCCATAGCAGCCAGCGCTGTATATACAATCCTGTTTTATTCTTTTCATTTCGTCTTTTTGTTCTTCAATATTCTTATGTACTGTCGTACTCTCTATACTTACCTAATATTTGAACCTCCATTGCCTAATATTTAGGAACTTCTTTCAAACGAAAACTGTTGTTGCTCTCGTAGCAAGAGAATGAGGTGTGACGTTGTGGAGAGCGCTGGAGTATCGAGTTCTGGAGAGCACTTGGTGTTCGCATGTGAAGAGCCGGTCGTGTTACCAGCACTTGTCTTTCCGTTGTTGAGAGAATGTTCCATTCGTACGAGTGTCTTGCGTCGTCTGCCAGGTCGAATTGCTCCTCGCCCCTGCAGAATGCCCAGTGTCCTACATGCTTCTATGCAATAATAATACTCACATCTACGAGCTCTTGTTGTCCTCTTCTTAGTTTTTATTCATTTCTTGACCAGTTCTTACTTTCGAGCTAAATTGACTAGCAGTGTTGGTTTACGTACTACGTTTCACCAGCCTTTGACGGTGTGTAAATACTATAACATTCACCAGTATTATTTGCTTTTGTGTGAGTTCATGCCCTGTTTTTATTTTTGTCGGTAACTAGGCGTTCATCTGAAAAAAAACTCGACATTTTTGGAGTTTTATCGCTCATTTTAGTGCAGTATGACTTTCAATTCCTTTATTTTTTATGAGGAATTTTTCCCATTTTTCTCATTTTGTAAATACCCATTTCATTGTTTCGAAGAAACATTTATGAAGGTACCATTGTTTCAGTCTTACCTGCTAGCCGGAGCAGCTTCAAAGCATTCAAGGCCTGGTGTCTCTTTGTTTTCCATTTTCAAATCTTACACTCGATTGTCTTTGAAGGCTTTGTAAATGTTTATTAGAAAAAAAATCATCAAATAAAATTCACTGATCAATTTGGAAACATTTGTAGCGATGGAATGTGCATATGATACAAAGACTTTCGCTATTGTTTCCGAAACCTCGAATCCTCCTGCAATTTGACAGCTACCGTACTCACCAAGTTTCTTAACAACAGTTTAATTGTACTTTCTGATTTTACTCCCGCAAATGCTATCTCTTATGTTCTCTCGAAATACAGCGTTCACGCCGTGAACTACTACTTCTGTTAATAACATTAATTATGGACGTTGCTTGTATTCTAGTAAATTTACCGCTTAATTTCAATTTCTTCTTTATCTAAAGCTGCTCATTTTGTGATCATTTCTGATGCAATTTTTACCTTAATCTAGTTAATTATTTTGAAACTTGTCCGTAGCTTCAATACAAACTAAACGTGACTTGTGTCTCCGTTAATTTAAAGATAGCGTGTGTTAAACTTCTAGATAAATGCAAAACATACGTTCCATTTCTATTCTGCAAAGCGAATATTCAATCAAAGGATGAAACCTTTTTATGGAAATTTAATGGAGTCTTTTTTCGTACGATTAAAGAAAAGCCTCTTGACCTTCATTTAAACTAAAAAAATTTCTTGCCAAATGCCATGAATATTTCATAACTCTTGTAAATCTCGTGTTGAGTTTTTGTGCAATTATAAATTGACGCGCGATGCTGACGAGATTTAGTGTTTAATTTCTATCCTACTCGCATAACTCTTTTACATTCTAACGGTTTACTCACGGTGACCGTTACATGTAATCGACAGCGAGGCATTAGAGTTTCCGTGCCTGAGAGATGCCAGTGACAAGACACCTCAGCGACCAGCTCAACATAACGGCCCAAGGAGGGTCGACAACTGGGCCCGTGCATGGCTCGGTTCACACGTATTTCACCGCGGCGTCGAGCAGGAAGTGACCTTCAACATTTCTGTCTTCAAAGCTCTAACGAAATCGGTAGAAAAAGCTACTACACGGCACGATACTTCTGTGTAGATTATATACTCGCGTAGAGACACTTGTGCATCATGTTTTCTCGATAAATTTCTTGCAATATTTTGTCATCGTTTCATGGCGTGACCAACCAAGACTTCCATACTTCCTTGTCCTTTGCCTTCCTGTCCTAAGTTGGCGTTGATTAATGATCAAAGAATACTTTGCTATATAGTGTTTGCATTCCGCTTGAAAGATAGTGAACTAATCATGATGCCTGCCTGTATTCAATATTCTTCACGGTACATCCTATTTTTGCAATTATTTTTTCCACTTTTGTTTCTTTATTTGTTGGTTTAAACATGTTCTTGGAAAATCACGAGTCTCGTGGACCTTTCATCTGCCACGATATTGAATAGAAAATTTTGAATCTTATTTACTCATCTCTTGAATACTCGTATTTAATCTTGCGTAAGAGCTTTTTTGCAGACCATCAGGATACGGCTCATTCTTTATCGTAACCTGTAAAGCTTAAATTTGCCACATGAAATCTAATCAAATTTTATGGTAGGGGCGTCAGTCAACCAAATGCCTTGTCAGATTTAGAAATTATTTTGCTAAGTTTCGTATTGAAAGATATCATTCGTAAAATTCCCAGTTTAGATGTTTAAGTGTCGTCCTTTATTCCGAGTAAAATTCCAGGAGATGCTTTGTGGCTTTTGCACTACTACGACACAAGATGCAGACTCGCTGCTGTTGCGCAACCCCAGCCTCAGTTGCTTGCTTTGTGTGTAGCGACAACCTCTCATTAAGACACTTAAGCATCTGTGTGCAGCTGTGTCCCGGCCCTAGTGTGTCTTAACTCGCGTGACCACAAATACTTAATTCAGGGTGTGTACTCAGTCACTTAAACTTTCATGTCGTTAACTAGTGGTACTTGTCTATACGAGTTACCATAATATCTTTGTCTAATGGAGAATCTTTTCTGTAACGTCTTACTTCATGATGGCTAGAATAGGGTTCTAGAATATTTTCCTCGTCCAACATTGGCACAAATATTGAAATTTCAGTGTAGAAAATAAGGGTTCACGTAAATGTGGACTCTCGAATTTTGAATAGCTTAGGAAATTGTTATAATATGCTGTCAGTGATTCTCAGTAGCTTGGCAGTTATACAATATAGCAATGAATTTCATTTTTGCATTGAACTCCAATGAATCTTAACTTTTTTCATCATCGCAGTTGGAACTTCAAAATTAGCGCGAGAAATATCCGGAACCAATTTTTCGAACGAAGCATGCGATGTGTGGTTCACACCGATATTGCATTGGACGTCGCATTCAGAGACTTTTGATCGTCGCGTCACGCTAAAATTATGTTGAGAACAGCTCAACTGCCGTAGTAGCTCAAGTTGCATGAAGTAACAGCCACAACACATGTTGTGGTACGTGTAGTAATGCATGATGTAGAACTATGGAAGCTCAATGTAAGCGCACACACACGCGCCTACGTGCCGTGCACGCCCGCACCTGTATGAGGCCTCGCACAAACTTCGTTCAGGGTAGTTGTATAAAAAGTAACTGAGGCTCTACGAACTTAATTACCTCACTCGCTCACAGCAAATCTTCTTTCGGGTCTTCCGTAGTAAAAACGTGCGAAAATTCGCTGTATTGTTTGGGAAATATTACCTTAGATTATTATGCATTCACTCTTTTTGTATACCTACAACATTGAAGTCCTGCCTTCGTTATAAAATAGCACTTAGATTCAACACCTGTCAGAATAACAAATTGTCGTCACAATTACTCGTTTTAGCTTCCATGACTGATTCCAATGCTGTACAACAAAAAATTAAAAAAAAACGGGATTCAAAATTCCTATGTAAACCCTGTCCTGAAGTTTGCTTACGTTCTCACAAGGGTTTATTTTTAAACTGCCATCTATGATGATAATAACAGCTGTAATTATATGGCATTGTAAAAATAAATAATGCATGTTAATATGAGCTGGAATTGCAATGCAGCAGCGTGTGACCCTTCAATGGTTCTCGTTGTTTCTTTATGTTCTTTGGATAAGCTAAATCTTCCGATACGTCAGATGCACATATTTATTCATTTGTATATATTTTGGCTATTCTTTTCGATGAAATTGAGCTATTATGATTTTGAATGTCGTTTGTGTTAATAAATAAACCAATATGCTGGTACCAGTTATGTGCATTGTCTGTATTTTCTTCGTATTAAGAAGCAATAAATTTCATTGTTTCACAAATGTTTCGAATATGTTAGTTTCATTTCAAATAAAGAAATTTGAAGTTGGCTTGTTTGTTGATGTTCGATTGGCAATAGCTACACTGCATCATCTTTTATGCATCATGAAACAAACACGCAGTTCTGGTTTGTGCTAACAACCAGCAATAACAAAACACCCAATACGCAGGTCCCACGACTGTAGACTACGCGCAACGCAGCAGATTGTGCATAATCATAAAACTCCCTCGTGATCAGCTTTTAGAGATCGTGCCACGGCAGCTGGCTAGCACCGTTGGTATTACGTTGTTATGGACCACTGAATCGCTTTATCAGTGATCGAATCTCCTCGTTGGCGCTCTGCTGTATGCAAACCCTCTTGTCTGTCGGGCTCAAGTCCGCGGTGATGGGGCCACATTCACGCAACAAAACGGATGTTGTTCAGTCTACGTACTACTTTGCTTTCTCAATTTTTAGAATCTTTGTGTGAGGTGAATGCAGGAAAAAATATTAATTCTAGTAAAAAATGAAAGAGACGTCTCGGTGACGATAATTTATCTTACTAAATGCGCTCTACTGTTTTAACAACTGTCTCCTAGCCATGTTGAAAGCACTAGTTACATTTCGATGCAATTAAAGTTCGGATGAGAAATTTTCTACTATACTGTAGAACATTGCTGCGCTGATTGTTCCGATTGACCTTTCGTTGTAAGCTGACGCTTTTCTGTGAGTCGTAAGTGTGGTCGCTGTGGCCTTGTACGGTAGAATTTCCACCGTGCTCTGACTTTCTATTCTGAAGTAGTTATCTTGAATATTGGGTAGCCTTCGCTTTGTCTAGATTGAGTACACTCCTTTGTGAATTGAGTTGGTACATTCTTTGGACGATTTTGGTCTTTATTAGGTTAAAAAAGCAGAATATATATTGGTTAAGACTCTAAAGCTTGTTTACCTAAATGGGTCGATTTATATGCTATATGCTCTTGATTTATTGTTGTGTTTGATAGGTCCTGTAAATAAGTTTTTCGCTGTTACTACGTTACTGAAAAAGTATGTGCTTGGATTCAGTTGTCCATTGAATTCGTTGGTGCAAGACCCACTTGGAGCTCCAAGATTTGCTTTGAACATACATACCATGTCCGATGAAGAGCAGAAGTCTAGTGTTCCTATTGTAGCATTAAGAAAAAATTTCTTTTAATTTCGTCCAGTCGCGTACTTCTCACAACTAGCGATATTTTCTAAGTTCTCCTTCTGAGCTTCTATCTGCTTCTTAAGACGAGAATCTCTCCTCAGGAATAACAAGAAGCAAACCGACATCTTGTAAGACTTTAAATTCCGTGCACACTGGACAGTTGTGCTTTGAATCCAAGCACATCTTATTTTCGCCACAATAGTGACTGGAAGAATGATTTGGGAAATTGAAGTTCATGTGTTATGAATATGAGCTTTCGATTTTATATGAACTAAGTTCTTATGTGCTCATTGAGATTCTCTAAACAATGATGGAAACTCAGATGTGCCTTTTGAAATTTGCAATATAGCACTTATGAATAATGATAATGTGTGCTCAGCATTGCGTTTCAAACGGTCGTTAAATTTATTGCAAGCAATTGCTCATGTGTGTTGGGAATTTACTTTACATCTGCAGGGCTGAGAGGGCTCTCTACAGCGCTGCTGGCTAGTAACAAGAGAAGGCTTATCAGCGTCGGTGCGTGCGCTCGAGAGCGACATAAAAGTTGTGTATTGACATCCTTCGGTTTTTGGTCTCGTTTGTCTCCGTCTTGAGCCATTCAATAAAATCCGGAACACGGAAGCCATAAGTCATAAAGCGTAAGGAAAGGTGTCCTGGGTGGCATTCCGCATGGAGGTGCTAGAGGGCCATTTGAATTGCTCGTTTCTTCTCGATCTGGCATTCCGAACCGACGGCGCACTGAAAACTGAGTTTTGCCAAACTTTGTTTCAAGCTATCTTTTCCAAGTCTGCTTGAAGTAAAATAAATTCTAGGGTAAATATTTCATTCGAGGAAATTTTAACATAACTGAACACGTAGAGGGACAAGTTAACTTTGGACAAAGTTAGGCGTGCTCCAATTTGCACCAAAGTATGTAACAAAATATGTCACGTGACAATTTTTAGAAGGCTTGAGCTGTGCTCTTATTTCATTTTATGTTCGAGGCCGGTCAGTTTAGTACTACCAGAGGCTCTGCACAAAGTTCTCTTTGTGCGTTTGATGTCCTGCACAAACTATTACACATACCTTGTTGCAAGCATACAAGAGTTTACAGGAGAAGTGTTTAGGAAGGTTTGATGGTCTTGATTTAGAGGGCCCTAGTTTCAAGGAGTTCAGTGTAAAGCGGAATTTAAGTGCCAATGTACAAACAAATTGGCTTCTTGTTAAGATCTGCGTTGGTCGTAACTCGTAATTCTAATAGCATAGAAAGCTTGCTGTTCTTTACAGCTAAGGCTGCGGGATATCTCCTTCAACGAGGTAATTATTGTGTTGAGATATTCCTGGTAGAATTCGTAAAGAGTTCATGCATTAGGGACATTTGATACATCAGCAGCTACTGAACTGCCTGTCCTATGGAAAAAGCGAAATAGGATGTATCAATATTATATTATCAACAAAAAGTAGCGGTCCTGTCTCTTTTCATAGAGGTAGGACTCATTGCGTGCATTGTTAAAAAGTTTTATGGTACCTTGTCGACGTTAATTCTGTATTTTTTTAGCTTAACTCTGTTTACCAACTGAACAAACTTGTCTTTGTCACTGACAACCGACTTTCTTTTTACTGGTCCGTTTCTTTACGTGCTCGCACTAACAGTTAAGAACAAAGAGATTTCTTTACTTGCTCTCACATTGCGAGCATTTAAGCCGGTGTGCCATTTGTATACCTAAGGTCATTTTGTCGTATTTATTTTCGTAATGGCAAGAAAAAAATGGTTGTGATTCAAGTATATTACTCGATCTAACAATTTTTACTGGTGATATTAGAACTGTATTTTTTACTTCAGTCTTACATAGTGTTCCAGAAGGTCAGGACTCCATTTTTGTGCAAGTGGGTGTTGGGTTTGGATCTGTGCAAGTTGAGAGTTACAGCTGCTCCGAGCCTGGATGCAGTGCTAAATACAACAGCGCTGCTCCTGCCTCTGTGACATGCTCGTGTTCTTATTATTAGGATGATCCGGTATCGCCAGATCATCCAGCGTGATCGTTTCATGATCTTTTCATGAAATCATCATGAAATCATGAGATCATGTGATCGTTTTTTGATAAAATACGAGAAAGAAAGAGACTTATGAAATTAGAAAGACTTTTCACAGCGTAGAATTTGTTTTAGATCTTAGAACTTAGCTGTAGTGTTGAAAGAATGAATTTCAGTTTATAATTTCCTCTGAATCAAATACAGCAGACTAATAATCTACGAGTATAATATTTGGGTGGAAGTCTCTGTCAATATTACGTTTGGAAATATGTAAAAAAATTCCTCTGCTAAATAATTGATGAGGACATCATGGTTTGTGTTGAGTCCCGAAAGCGAGTTCTGAAATGGGCAGTGAGCTCTGATGACCACCGAACAATATTGGCTTCCTTTTAGCAGGTGAACACACACGGTAGTGTAGTGTTGCGGCACTAGACTGGACGTGTCTCTTGTGTACCCGCTTCTAAATAACAAAAAATCTTTATTCCAAGACAGTTACCAAAAAACAGAAAGTTCAATAACCTATTGGTTTTTAGTCGTATTCGCCCTCGTCACTGACCTCAGCATAAACAGTCATCGTATTGACTGGGTACTATCGATGCTAAGCAGCGGCTCGCAGAGACTTTAGATTCTTTTGGCTTATATCTTCTATCCAAAATTGGTGCCCATTAAAATCTAAGATTTTCTTATGACTGCGTTGAAGCATGTCAAATTACAGAAATTGATGAGGACTTAACAATTTTTTCATACCAACTCGAACTTTGTGTGAAGGTGACGCAAGTGAGTTGCTTGAAGCCAAGCACTTTTGGAAATCCGCTCTCACAATCCTCTCATGTTTATCATGCCAAACTTTGACTTTGATTCAGTAAACATATTGTCTTGTAGTGCTGTTTTTTATTTCAATAATGTTCTTCATATTATGCTTAGTCCTTTTGTTTGAATTCCCTAGTTTGCCTCATGCACGAATGTATAAGAGTTTGTGGTTTATTCATGTCTGCTGATGCATGTTTGTGCAGCTCTGAATCTCGACAATCTTCTAATTTAACTTCAATGAAGCTTTTGTGGGGTAAAATTAGTGGACTATTTTTGTGAAGTGAACTAATCTAGTTACAAATTTTTTATCGTTGTACTATACGTATTGTTGTGGACTATTAAGGTCCTAGCGTTATGAGACGACTTGAACATTTTGTACCTGCCTGCATTTTTTGCTACACATAGCTTCGAGAAGTGCAAGTTTTTCTCCTACTACCTCAGCGGATTGGCAAAGTTTTACTTTTAGTGACATTTGTTGATCAAAATCTGTAAGTCGACAGTTCTGTGGATTAGCTATAGTTGTTCTCTGGAGTGCAAGTGTTACAGCTCCACTGTATTGCACTGTCAGCTGCTCTGTATTGTATTGTTAGTTGTATTGTACTGAAAGCTGCGCGGTATAACCAGTTGCGTTGTACGGCCAGCTGCCCAAAACGGCTAGCTGTGCAGTACACCGAACTCCCAGTACCACGAGCTGTGGAGAATGGATGGCGGCAGTGACGATGATGTTTTCGGCCTGTGTGGAGGCTATGCCTCCCGGCCCCCCATCGAACGAACAGCATCCCTTCAGACTCGGTCGCCTGTGTCTAAGAATTCGTACAACCCCGTGAGGTGTCTGTCCTCCCCAGTCAGCTGTAAGAAACTGGTGCGGCAATCCCGTTTACGCGGGGAAGCGTCTTCGTTGCATCAGTGCGAGCTTCCCCAGCGTAGCCAATCCTCAGGACGAGAATGCTTGTCTCGAACCTCCCATTCGAGGAGTAACAGTTCATCCCCAGGTTACGGCCAAACTCAGTCTTCTCCGATCCCCATTTCTCCTCTGGCCTCTGTTCAACCGAGTTCCATCCGAGATGCAAGTCCTCCGTCCTCACCAAGGTCTTCTCCCCGCGCAGTGCCTGCCTTCCTCAGGTTCGGCCATCTGAACCATGATTCCCTCTTCGCCGCACCCTCTCGGTCCGAGTCTCTACAGGAGCTTTTCTCAGCGAGTCCCACGACGTCACGCAAGAATATTCTTATAGACATGTTCTCGTGGGGCAAACAGAGGTGTGTTCTCCTTCAAACAACAGGTGCATCGAGTTCATATTTCTCGTTGAGAAGTCTTGAACCTCCACCGGAGATGTTTTTGTAATGATTTACTCTGCTATGTATTCCATATGTATTATGCAACTAAATAGTGTGCTAATGGATGTTGAATTTTCATGGAAATCTGCATTTACTCTATAGAAGCATTTTTGTGAAAAGAAATGTTTTTGTCATAGGTGCATTTTGAAATAGACTTTAATGGCTTTAACTGCATGTGATATTTTGTCAGTTTTCGTTTCAAGTCGAGTGTAGCGACTTGCTCTTGATTAGGTGTGTAAATTTTTCCTAACATTAGCCATAAATCCTTAAGTATCGGACCTTGAACACGGCAGTGGCTTTCAAGTATAAGGGGTTTACAGTTAATGCAAACATAGTTAGGACCAGTGGTATGTTAATATGCCTCACGGTATATGGTCAATGTCAAATAATTGTAACAGGATGTATGTTGAATGAAATTTCTATTAGTAAGGCTTCATGCGGCCGCCAGGTACGCGTCGTCCTGGTTCCTGACGCTATTTAAGTGACGATTCTTTATCAGTAATAAATAATAGATTCTTTTAAATGCACCTCTCAGAGGTGATACGTGTCATCAGTTACTTGCAGTAGTATTTTGCTCAATTTAATGTTCTGTGTTGTGATTTTGTGTTTCGTTCTGTCCTCAGAATGATCGAGACGGACAGCAAGTCACTGAACTCGCTGTCGACGCAGTCCGCCTGTTCAGGCGCCGGTATTGGCCACTCTCGCAAATCCTCCGACACTTCACAGGCAAGTCCAGCTTTGTATCTTGGTAATTAGAACTCAACTCAGTATAAACAATGCTATCGCCACGAATAACTGGGGAAATTGTTTTTACTGTGTTGATCATACATACTGTAGTGGTTTGATACACATTCGTACGGGAATCGTGCATGTACGTCAGCTGAAACAATGGTTGTCAGAATTAGATAGGCAATTTTATCTCTAAATTTTAAAATTTCTCTCAATCAGCAGTTGTCAGTGGATGTCTTTATTCATATATGAAGATGAAATATATATATATATATTTCATCGTCAGAATCAGTTTTTAGTAGAAAACTTCATCTGCCTTTGAGTAGGACTGAAGTAAGACTGAAATATATATAGCCTTTTTCGTCTTTTCAGAGTTTTACAACAGCAAGTCAAATAGATCACACAACAGTACAGCAAAAACTAACCAGACATCTGCCAACTCCAATAACTGCACATAAAGAACTGTATACTACCAATACAAGGAACAGAAATATATTTATTTATTCACAAAGAAGATAGCGTCAAAAATCTCGAAGGTTTTTAAGATAAACTCGCAGCATAGAGTCGAGTTATCTAACTGAACTTGCAGTTACGAGTGATAAGTCCTCTTAAATTGGCAAAGAGAGGGGCGCTACAAGACTTAAATACCTTAGTGATCAATAGTTTTTAATGGCTCCCTCACACTAATCACTAATTCCTCATGTTCAAGATTATTTTATCATTTTAGTTACTTCGAAGGAGTTTTCAATCGCGATTATTGATATTTCCTATGAATCTTAGATGATCAATCTATTGTCTTTCTTTTCACAAATAATTGTTTACTTTAATTTTCTTGTTGCCCTGAACTCCACTAACTGCTCAGCACTTTCCAGATTTCCGTACAGTCAGGAGGCTCAGGAGGATCATCTGGAGGGGGATCCTCGGGAGGCGGTGGACCAGGAGGTCCCCAGGATCCTGAAGAAGATCTCTGGGGCCTGTGGGGCAGACTTGTTAATGACTGGGAGAACTGGAACAAAAAGAAGAGCCAGCAGGTCAAAGTAAGTTAGGCATATGCGCTGGAGGTGGAGGAAGTGACTCGCGTTACGTGGTGTGCTGTGTTGAGGCAGTGATACCAAACAGGCGGTGGTGACTCTGCTGCAGTGCACACTGAAAAAATAATTGTGAGCAGGTAGACCAAGCAGTGTTTTTGTTGCCCATTCATGTTGCTCCGAGCGTTTTCCTATAGGGTAAATAGAAGCAGTTTAGAAAGCACTCTTCAAGTAGAAAAGCCTATAGTGTAGTAATGAAAACTATCTGAAATTAAACTGCTACCTTATGAAACTTTCCTCAAATATAATTCTTGTGCACTGAAAATCACCTAAAATTGAATCCCTGGTTAAATTTTGTTGTGTTTTGAGAAGCTTGTTTGATATGAATAGTTAACGTGGCGATGTTCCAGAAAGCTGAGAGGTGGTGATCCTATTATGATCAGAGTACATGGATTACTTGGTGAGTTTCGAGTGGATACCCTGCGCTCCCATACTATCGGGTGACGTAAAGCTTTGCAACGTACGTTTTGCCACAACAAAATTAAAAGAGCTTCTTCAGGTTAGTCTCGTCACTTCTTTGTGTTACGGATGTCAGAGTCCGGTTGATTTCACTGGTTTTATTCCTAACCGAAAATTTTAACCCTAACCGAAAGAACGGTTTCGCTCGCAGGACCTCGTGCGCAAAGGCATCCCGGTGCACTTTAGGGGCATCACGTGGCAGCTGTTGTGTGACGCGAACAGTTCCCCTGACAAGTTCAAGTACGCCGAGCACCTCAAGACCACCTCGGCCTGTGAGAAGGTGAGGGCTTTGTGCAATGCGTGTGTGCGTAGCTTACCTTCCCGTAGTTTTGGTCAAGCTAAGGATGCTATGTGCACGTCAATATTTGTACAAACTCGTGTATTGGAGCGCTTGTGTTGCCTCTTGTATTGCCACCAATGTTGCTGCTAGTGTTGAAACTGTCATCAATATCGACTTGATATCCCAATTTATTTAGAACTTCATATTGACGCTTGCGTCGACACGAATGCTAGCTATTGTGCCACCGCTGGTGTTGCCCTCGTGTTCACACATCCTGTTTAGGTGATCCGTCGCGACATCGCGAGGACGTACCCTGAACATGACTTCTTCAAGGAGAAGGACGGTCTCGGGCAAGAGAGCCTCTTCAATGTGATGAAGGCGTATTCTCTTCATGACAGGGAAGTGGGCTACTGCCAGGGTTCTGCCTTCATCGTCGGGCTGCTCCTCATGCAGGTGGGCATTTATCCCTCGTAGGTGCTTACTTGTCCATAAGTAAGTTGAGCAGCTCGTGACACATGCACGCAGCTGCCTAACATACGCAGCGCGCGATAAGTCCAGGAGTAAGGGTACATTTTTATGAACGATTAGTTCATCGTTGGTAATTAACAACAAATACAATGACATTAAGTCGTGGTTTACAATAACACTTACAAAGTCGTTTTTCCAGACTGACTTAAGATACTTGCGGTACGTCTGATTTGCCAAGAGATTTTCTAGCTAATGAAGCTACTCTAATGAGCAGCTGCTTCCATGGGCCTGATAATTGTCATTGATCCTGCTCTATTTTTCTAACCAAACGTATGACAACATACTCCTTATAATTTTAATTTTTTATATTATCTATTCCATTCAGCCCAACAGTTTTTTCATTTAAAACTTTATATTTTGGTGTATTTCATGAGTGTATTAAATGATGTGTGATTATATTATTGGCGCGGCGCACTTCCAGATGCCAGAAGAGGAGGCGTTTGCTGTGCTGGTGAAGCTGATGCAGGACTACCGCCTGCGTGAGATGTTCAAGCCGTCCATGGCGGAACTCGGCCTCTGCATGTACCAGCTGGAGACACTCATCCAGGAACACCTGCCAGACCTGCACGCCCACTTCACTTCTCAAAGCTTCCACACCTCCATGTGAGTGGTGACAACTGCACCTCCATGTGAGTGGTGACAATTGGACCTCCATGTGAGTGGTGACTACTGTACCTTCATGTGAGTGGTGACTACTGTACCTTCATGTGAGTGGTGACAATTGGACCTCCATGTGAGTGGTGACTACTGTACCTTCATGTGAGTGGTGACTACTGTACCTCCATGTGAGTGCTGACTACTGTACCTCCATGTGAGTGCTGACTACTGCACCTCCATGTGAGTGCTGACTACTGCACCTCCATGTGAAGAGTGACTACTGCACCTCCATCTGAGTGGTGAGACACACAATTCCGTGTGGGAGAATGTATTATGAGTGTAGAAGTAAGTGCATCTTTATCATACATAAATTTTATATACAGGAGTTCTGCTGGCGCCCACTACACGTTAGACACAGTAAAGTGGAGTGCGACATCAAGGCCCATCAACGCTGAGATTCTATTTCTGGAATAGTTTTAAAGTATGCATCAGTTCTCTGTTTTTAATTTGATGGGCATGTTACGTGACCTTGTCTTTCTGCACAAAAAATTTTAACGTATATTTGTTATTTATAACATGTTGATCGTTCTGTACAATAGTTCATGTTTCATTGGCCATATTAACACATTTAGGTTAGTTTATTTTACGTAATCATTTTGCTATTTTTCGATAGTAATACCTTCGTCATCCATAGTATATTTCATGATTAGTATAATTCATCCCATGCATGAGTTTAATGTATTGTTCATATCATTGATCCTCTGATATTGCTATTAAATCTGTCTTGTTCGCTCCATGTACAGGAAACTGCACTTCATTTCTTGACAACTAAATTTCACACATCGTGGTCCCGTCAGGTACGCGTCGTCTTGGTTCCTGACGCTGTTTGCGACGTCACTGCCGCTGGGAGGGGCGTGCAGGGTCATGGACTGCTTCCTCGTGGACGGCCTTGAGGTCATCTTCCGTATCGCCCTCGCTGTCCTCACCATCAGCAAGGAGGAGCTCTTCGCCATGGACATGGAGGGCATGTTGAAGGTAGGGGACAGCTTATGTTGTGGTCAGTTTTGTAGTCGACCAGCGGTTTACTGGTGTATGAGCACGAGTCTTCTGGTCTGGTAGTATGGAGATAGGAGAACATAGTGTGTGTGGATCATCGAGTTACTTCGAAGAAAATCCTACTCATGTTACTGAATGTTAGCTTGAATTATACTAGAAGAATTAAGTGTGTCTCCTCTTCGCTGGGCTGCGTTATGGTTCTCTTTTGTTTTGCTTCGTTAAAACGTACAACCGTCCGTTTTGATGTTCGTGTGAGAAAACGTTTTTATAATTTTTTAAATCCGTGACAATTTCCTTGTTTTCTTTTTCCATCGATTTTAGTGTTCACATGCAAGAGTATCATTGTTTATTAATGTAGTTATTTGTTTGAATGTTGGTGATTGATTACATATGTGTTGCAGTACTTCCAGCGAGACCTTCCAGTCAAGTTTGAGGCTGATCCAGAAAGCTACTTCACCATGGCGTATTCCATCCGCTACAACGCTAAGAAGATGAAAAAGATGGAGAAAGAGTACACAGCAATGAAAACCAAAGAACAAGAGGAGCTGGTGGAGCTCAAGAGATTGCGCACGGAGAACCGCCTTTTAAGGCAGAAAATAGACTGCCTTGAGGCGGAGTCTTCAGCCCTAGCCGATCGTCTCATCCAGGGGCAGGTGTCACGGGCTGAGGAGGCAGAACACAACTTTGCTATTAAGGTTAGCTGAGGGTCAGGCCCTAGACTTGCATGTTCTTATAAGCCTGGAACTTATTTTATTTTGAAATAATATAACAAACGTTAGACCTATACTCTTGTAAAAATTCGGCTTGAGAAAAATTCGGTTTTTCGTAGAATTATATAACCTTAATTTTTCTGCTAGATCAGGTGGATGGTATTTCTTAATAACTCTTCCTTATTGCAGTAAATGAATTATAGTGAGAAATGTATTTCAGCGAGAGCTGGCAGCTCTGCGTCAACACGACGGTGAGACGCTGGAACACCTGAACTACGCACGCGACAAGATCCGTAAGCTGACTGGCATGATCGAGGAGAATAGCAGCTCACGAGAGTCCTCACTTGCCGAACTTATCATTAAGGAGGAGGAACTTGCGCAGAAAGAGGAGCTCGTTAAGTGCTTACAGGAGGAGCTTGTGCAGGTTAGACTGCGTCTCAAACTTTTCACTGTCTTTTGGAGATATGAGTATATATACAATGAAATAACTTTTCTGCTTCCTTTTTAACGAAATCTTATTACTAAGAGTGTCAGCATTTCTGTGAGGTAAAGAGAGTAGAATTCCTCTATCCCTTTGACTCCAAGCAACTCGTATTCCCTTAATCACGGAGTCACACTCACGATATTGGTTAAAAAGTAGCATAAATGTGTAAGAAATACAGAGTTTAGTTACTTAACGAGTGCAATACTGATTGGGCCCAGAAATGCTCATATGAGCTATAAATGACGGTTTTATAGCGACGTAGTAATGCT